>JARHVA010007406.1:0-172500 GCA_037957365.1 Torreya grandis
TTATTAAAATTTCATTTAGTTTCACATTTCATTTTTGAAATTTAAACATTCTTTTCTTGCTTTCAAAAACACAAATTTTAGTCTCTTTTTTGTTTCTAAAAAAAAAATAAAAATATTGTCATTCTTTTTTTATTGCATTTTTAAAATAAAAAATATCACTCATCCTAGGATTAAGATTATATTTTAATGTTTAATTTAGGTTAATTTTAGTTGTTTCTATTTTCATTAAAAACAAATCAAAAATTTCTTTTTGGATTAAAAATAACTGTATACATTGTTTGCTTACTTGACTTAGTTCACCTAGATTAATTAAGGCAAATCAAATTAATTGTAGAACCACAAATTTTACAAAAAACAAAAAACTTACACAATCAACACATCAAAAATTTAGAGATAAGGTTTTAATAGGATTTATTCACCTATTGGATCACCTTACCCTTTACTACTTATCTTTCTTGGATTTAATCACTGAGGGATAACAAACTCAGTTCTTTGGCTGAGTATAAGCTTTGTTAATTGGTATATTGGCTAAGAAAATGCACTGACCATAGGATTATGATATGAGGGGAACAGGACCTAGGTATCAAGATACATAATCAATCTAATATGTAATTCTCTTTGAACACCTAAATTTAACTTGAAACCAAACATAGATTATTTTTCTAGGACCTATTCAAGCCAATTTCCTCTACACACTTTTTAAAGGCATAATCCAAAAGAGAGATAAAAAATAATCATATTACTTAACACACTATTAGTGAATGCATTTTTTTCCTTGAATATTATTTTATTACTCTTTATTTTGAGGTGTGAGAACATATCATTCCTTTCCTATTTTTTGATATGGTTCTTACTTGCAAACAACAAAGGGACCTTAAGGAATAAAACTCACCACAAAATCAACCAACCTATTTTACCTCTACATCCATGGAACATGCTTCTAAACCCATGGAATCCCCTCATTATTTGATAATTCCTACTCAGGTAGTCCTAGGAGATGCATATTTTATCACTTTCCTAAACAATAATCATATAGTCTTAAAACATTACCTTAGAACTATGCCTTACCAAATCCTAGTTTTGACCCCACTTGTAGATCCACCTTATGACATGCATCTTCACCTCATAGGTATTACCTCCAATACCATAGGTACTACTAAAAATTTAGTTACCCAAGCCTTCTTATAACCAATAACCCCCCTTGAAGCTACCATTCAAAACCAACCAACACAAACTATCACTGCTGTTATACCTCTTACCAACTACTCCTCTACAATAGGAGTGCCTACCTCTAGCACTACCCATATTCCTCTAGTTACCTCAAATATATCAAACACTGATTCACTTCAAATCCTTATGGTGTCCATACCATCTATGTTACCATTGATTAGCACAAGGGTCACCACCCTTCCATTGGCCACCAACCCAACTACCACTCCTACCTAACAAGCAAACTTTAGTTATCTCCATAACCCACAAGGGCACATGAATGCTATTGAACCACCTAATTTTACTGAACTATTGACACCCACATACCAATATGTATCTTATACCCAACCATTGGCATACACATACTAATATGTGCTAACCTTTAAACCTTCTACCCACTATCAACATGTTTATCAACCACCACCACCACAATATGCATCTTACAACCTTTCGAGTTCTCAACCCCAAGTAGACTTCATGAATATGATCATGGACAAGATGACCACCTTAGAGTCATCCATCTTGAGTGCTCATAATATCCTATCCTATGACCAAGTTTATAATGATTCCATCCATACCCATTAAACCATATCCTCCCCAATGGAAACTTCCCAAGTTATTTAAATTTCAAATCAAGAAGGATCCCCAAAAACACCTTAGGAAATTTAGGCATGATTTTTATCTCATTTCCTATGATGATTCCCTTCTTCTCTACACTTTCTTGATGTCTCTAGCCAACCCAGCCTTAGATTGGTATAGTTTTTTACTAGAGAATTCCATCTTCTCCTTAACCCAACTAGCCCAAAACATCTTGGATCACTTTTTGATCAATATATCCAAGAAATTTTCTATTATCAACCTCTACTCCATTTGACAATTTGAGGATGAATCTATTGTCAATTTTGTGGCTCATTGGAGGAGCCTAATTAACCAACTATCATTTTTCTTTCCTCAATTTAAACTTACAGAGATATTTTCTCAAGCATGTGCTAAACATATCTCATCTACATTACGTGTCCAAATATTTTGAAATCTTGATGAAGCTTTTACCATGGCTTACAAACTACAAAATTGAACCATTGATGAAGGAAAGCTTAAACTCAAAAACAAGAACTCAACCTATAAAACCAATGAGGCTTATTCCTCCAAATCAAGAAACCATCCCAATACCAAGACCAATAACAAAGGAACCATAAATGCTATTGTCCTCAAAGCCGTATATCCACCATCTACCAACTAAATAAACCTAAAGAACCAAATGTCTAACTCCTCTAATTCTTCAAAATAAAACCCAAGGAGCCAAAATTGGAATAACCAAAAGAAATTAACTCCACTTGGGGAATGCTATGCTTATATTTTGAAAAAGTTATTAAAAGATAATATCATCCAGCTTCCACCAATTAAACTACCCTAATAGTTTGATGCTTCTCCCCCCATGTTAAGTTGGTATAATGAGAGTGACTATTGTGAATTTCATCAAGTCATAGGACATGATATCAATAGGTGCAATACCTTCAAATACCTTGTCCAATCCCTCATTGACAAGGAGGAGATTACATTGTAAAACCGTAATGCACCACCCAACCAAGCCCTCTACATATTTAGGCAATCTTTTTCAAACCATGTTCCTAAGAAAAATGAGAGTAATAACATCGAGTGCTCTCTTAATACCTATAATATTAACATGTTTATTAACACACTGACTAATAAATAACCTACTTACCAATCTACCAATCCCTCCCTGCTTATTAAAGTAGTAGAGTTACTTTATACCCTTTTCAAAACAAAAACAAAGGAGGTACTTCTCCCTCCTTCCTCATTCATTAGGGTAGTATAATTACCAACTTATCCTTTGATTGAAACACTGGACCACACACCAATCTTACCTTCTTCACCAATTACCATGCAACTCTCCCCTCACATAGAAAACATTCTTGAGATGGAAAAGCACCAGTTTACTCTTCCCATTGAAGAGCCATCTATCCAAACCTTGTATCCTTTGATTGAAGAAGAGGACAAGGTTACCATCCATATGTCTTTACTTAGTAGATTATCTTTTAGATACACCATTAAGGGAATCAAACCTTTCTCAAAACTAGTGTAAAAATTAGAATTTGTCCCTAACCCTAATATGGATCAAGCCACCTTTTGGAAATAATTAGGTCCTTTATGTTAACAAACCAGAACCTTAAAGCCCTTATTTGATATACCAACCTAACACTTCTAATAACCATCCAATCAAAACCTCCACCCAAAAAATCAAAACCTCCACCCAACCAACCAACTAAAACCTCCACCAAACTAACCAACCCTTAACCACCTAAGCCAACCAAGACCCTAGTAATCAAACCCCTTCAAAACCAACAACCAAATCAACCAAAGAAGTAAAACCACCCAAAGTCCCAAATCCTTTTATTTTACCTCCCTCAACCTTTCCCTCTATTTTAGGTCTTCATCCCTCTAAGTTGAGCATAAATCCCATTATTTTTACCAAAACCCCACCACCTCTAGTGGTTACACCTTCACACTTACTTTCTAATGCATCTCTTTTTACTGCACCAATAACACCTAAGTTACCTACCTTACCATCCTCCACCTATAACTCTTTAACCATCTTACCTAAACCAAAACCATCAACCTAGTGTACCACCTTACCTAAGACACCTATCAACAAACCTACTTCCAAACAACCTTCAACCTCAACCCCTGAAACAAAAACTGCTAAACCTTTACCACCTTTAACTAAGTCTTACCTAGCCATTATCTAATGGCTATTGAAAACCTATTCCTTGAGCTTACCACCCATAAAACCCTTTTACCCTTCACATCCCAAACCATCATGGTTCAATAATAATTTGATTTTTTTCTACCATAGGACATCCAACCATGATATGGAGAATTAAAAATATTTCCAAACTCGCATCCACCATATTTGTAATGAGGGTGATATATTAACAAAAAAACCTCCTATGTCACCCATACCAAACCAAATAACAATCATACCTACCCAACACTTACCCACTCCTCAACTCTTACCTCTGAATGAAGATGAGTCTACCCAATTTACTACCTCATCCTCTCCTTCTATCCATACTATCAACATGGTCACTAGATCAAAATAGAAGGATAAAGGGAAGGCTAAGGTGTCTATTCCTTGGACTTAACCCTCTTTAACTCCAAAAAAAACCACACCTAGCCATATTCATATTCAAGCAAACCTAAGGTGTCTATCTTAGGTGCCCCTAGTCTAACACTTCACAATCTAACCCATATGCGATATCTATATAGAAAGCTATGTTTATGTAGCTTCACCAAACCCTGGCAAAAATGAGCCTATATGAGTTGACTTCTACTTCTGCCCATCACCACCAAGCACTCATAGAGGTATTTAAATCCATTGTGATCAAACCTAATGACCCTCAACCTATAGCCACCTTTTTTGGTTCCCTTCAAAATTCACACCTTGTCATATTTAAGAATTTACAATTACCTTTCATTCACCCCAACGACCCAGATCCCCATCTCTTTATTACCACTTACATGAACCAAAGCCATGCCAATAGGTTTCTAATTTATGAGGTAAATATCATTAACATCATATCCTCTTATGCTTACAACCAACTCAACTTACTATATAATATCATGTTGAAATCCACATTGGTCATCTGATATTTTAACAACACTATGGCCACTACCTTAGGAACCACCATCCTTCATATTCATGTAGGACCCCTCACACTCCTTGAACTCTTAAATTTTAAGGAAGGATAATTCCAATACAACATCTTATTGTGACAAAAATTGATTCACTCCATGGAATGTGTTCCCTCTACTCTCCATTGATGTATTAATTTTGAGCATGAGGGCCAGGCCATCAATATCCAAGCAGATCCAAATCCTTTCTCAGCATGAAACATGACCTATCAACCTAATGATGTCCTCATACACCCATCCAATTCACCTTCATTAGTTACACCCCAACCATGAACCATCAATGAAATGTCAACTAGCTCATCCATCCTTTCTTCACAGATCCCCATAGAGGAGCCCTTGGGATTTATGTTCCAATGATTTTCATTAGGGTAATATCACCTTCTAGCATTAGATACTTTAGCGACTCCTCAAAATTATGGGAACCTCAAACATGACCATTACTATAACCCTAACATCATAACCATAATCCCTTTTGGTCCCCCCAACCATCAAATAAACTTAATCTATGGGGGACTTGATCAACCACTTCTTGCTCCTAGCACTACCGCTTCCATCTGACCATTCACCTCTAACTTTTCTTAACTTGACAAACCAACATTCTCTAAATTATAACTTCATAAGTGTACTTGGAAGGGATTTAGCGTTGGCCTATATGAGCAAGGACCTCATGAGTCATTTGGCCTTCGGTTTCTACCACCTGAAGAACCCACCAATTCACCCAAACCTATTAACACCATCGAGGAAGACATCCCCTCCTCACCAAACCAACCTCCTTAGAAGTTTGAGGATTTTGACATCATTCTTCCTAATTTTTTAATTCAATACTATTAGTTTGGGCCCTCTGACCTATCAAAAGGATGGCCAAACTAAAACTCTTCCTCTCATTCATCCCAAAATGGTAGAAAATGATTCTATTACGATCAACACCATCCAACATCAAGGAAATGTTTCTATTATAACCTAACTTGGTGCCTTAGATTATTTAATCCATAAATCCCTTCCTCCTAAAACCTTGACCATGTTGAGTGAATCCACCATGGATACTAACTTGGACACTCTAGACAACTCCCACATTGTCAAATTGAACCAATCATTAAATGCTAAAGAACATCAATAATTCTATTTTTTCCTCTAAAAATAAAACATAACATTCACTTGGTCTTATAGTGATATGTTTGGGATTGACCCCATCATTTCTACCCATAACATAGTCATTCATCATGATGCCAAGCCTGTTAAGTAGAAACTTCGATGCATGTATCCTCACATAGCCCTTCTCATCATAGAAGTACTTTAGTGTCTCCTATCTATAAACTTCATTCAAACCATTGAATACCCCCAATGGGTCTCAAATATTGTACCTATCACTAAATACACTAGGGCTCTATGCATTTTTGTGGATTTTCATGACCTTAACCTCACCTACCCTAAGGATGACTTTCCTCTACCAAGTGTTGACCAGCTTGTTAATCTTGAAACTAGCCACAAGATGTTATCTCTCATGGATGGGTTTTTGAGTTACAATCAGATCTTGATTGATCCTAAAGATCAACATAAACCCACCTTTACCACCCCTTGGGGAACTTTTTGCTATAAAGTCATGCATTTTAGGTTAAGAACATTATTGCAACCTTCCAACGAGCCATGAACTTATCCACACCATCATAATGGAATATGTCGATGATCTATTGGGAAAATTTAAATCTCATAAAGATCACCTTAAAGTTATTTGTAGTATCTTTAAATTCATAATCCATTTCCATGATAGATTCAACCCTAAGAAATGTGTTTTTGGGGTCTTTTTAGGAAAGCTTCTTGGATTTTTCATCTCTCTTCGAGGAATTGAAGTAGACTATCCCAAGGTCAAATCAATCTTGGAGATGCCTCTTCCTACTAAACTTAAATAACTCCATATCCTACAAGGAAAGCTTTAATTCATTCACCATTTTATTTCCTTGCTTTTAGACCAATGCCAACATTTCCATCACTTTCTTAAGAAGGATGTCTCTTTCAAATGGAATAGTGATTGTCAAAAATCTTTTGGTTCACTCAAATAGTATATTTTGTCACTACCTATCCTCACCCCTCATAAGGATGACCAACCCTTTTACCTATATATCTCTACCATAAAACATTCCCTAAGGGAAATTTTAGCTCACCGAAATGATCAACACAAAGAGCAAGATGTATACTACATTAGTTACATGATAATAGAATATGAGACTCGGTATAGCCATATTGAGAAACTCTACTTAGCCTTGAATTTCATTGCCACCAAACTCTACCACTACTTTCTTAACCATAAAACCTATGTCATAACCAACACTGACCCACTCAAGTATATGCATTCCAAGCCATACTAAAACCAAAGTATGGACAAGTGGCTTATGCTCTTAGTATATTTTGATCTTGAGTTACTTCAAAAAAATTCAATTAAAGGGCAAGTCATTATCAACCAATTGGTTGAAGTACCTTTAATAGATCACCAACCTCCTCCTCTTACCCAAGAGGACATAACCTACCAAATGACTATGTTCTTCGATGGGTAAAAGTGTCAACATGGTGGGGAAGATGGTATCATCCTTATCCCCTTTAATGGTGAACCCCTTCCTCTATCATTCAAACTTGATTTTGAATGCACCAATAATATGGTTGAGTATGAAGCCTTAGTCATAGGTCTCCAAACCACTCTAGCGTTGGGAATTAAGACAATCAATGTCTTTGGTGATTACCAGCTCATGGTCAACTAGGTCAATGGATCCTATTAATGTAAGAATAATGTCTTAAAAAAATATAAAATTTTTGTTATAAAAATCTTAACATCATTCAAACTTTACCTGGTCCAATCTATTCCCCAATATACCCATAAATTCATTGATATAATGGTTTACCTTGCTTCCTAGATACCTTCTCAACCTTCGAATTCTAAAATATTTATCGCCATTCATCATTTTACCACACCCTCTTATAACCAATCTGACCTCCATACCATTTTTAGTGTGGAGGAATCCCCATATGACCAAACTTTTAACTACCTCAACCTCAACATTATTCCTCACAACCTCTCTAAGAATGCCCAAATAACCTTTATTCAAAGTACCTCTTATTACACCATACTAATGGTAATCCTTTACAAATGTGGTTTCAATGGTCGCCTTCTTCATTGCCTACATATCCATGAAGCTTCCCATGTCATTAGGGAAACACATGATTTGATATATGGGGAATACTTAGTGGTCTAGCAGTTACAAAATGTATCCTTCACCTTGGATACTATTGGCCCACCCTTAACCAAGACTATTATGATTATGTAAAAAAGTGTGTTAAATGTCAAAAACATGGTAATTTACATCATGCACTAGCCAATGGCCTCTATGTATCTAAGAAATTTTTGTATTTATCATAATGGGGGATGAATTTCATTGGGGAAATCAACCCCCATTATTCATAGTGTAATAAATCCATCATCACAAGCACTGAATATTTTACTAATGGGTGGAAGTTATTCCTCTTATCTCAACCAAAGTGAAAAACATTATCAACTTTATCAACAATAATATCATCTGCTACTTCGGTGTTCCTCATAAAATCATCACTGATAATGGAAAATATTTAAAACACAATAAATTTCAAGGTCTATGTGATGCATTTGTCATCAAGTTAAGCTTTTCCTCACCTTATTATCCACAAGCAAATGGATAGGTAGAAGCCTCTAAAAAAATGCTAACCAAAGTTTTTAGTTCTTCTGATCAAGATTGACACTTGCACATCCCATTCAATTTATGGGCCTATCATAATATCATTCAAACCTCTATGGATGTTACCACTTTCTCTTTAGTCTTTAGAGCATAGGTAGTCTTACCTCTTGAAGTCCAAATTCCCTCTCTCCACATATCTTTACAAGATCTTATTTTTGATGAAGATTATCATCAACACCATTTATCTTAGCTTTAGCTACTTGATGAGCATCATTTATCATCCCTCACCCACCTCTATATCTATCAAAAGCATATAAAATGTGCTTATAACAAGAACCTCAAATAATGGGGATTCAAGATCAAAGACCTCATCCTAAAGGAAAACCAACATTCGACCAACATGAATAAAAGTAAATGAGGAAAGTTTGCTTTCAATTAGCTTAGACCTTACATAATTACCCATAATTATAGATCAAGAGCTTATCATTTTTCCTTTCTCGAAGGTAAACTAGAACCTAAGAATCTCAATGCTTCACATTTGCACCCATTTTTTAGTTAAAGAAGGATAAAACTCACTCCTTTTGTCTAAGTTAATCTCATCCCTTGATTATTAGATTTTAACCTTCACCCATCTTCCTCCTCTCCTTTTGAGGATAATTGATTACAACATTAAAAAATGTGATTAACCATCACAATCATAGCCTAATCCTAAATATAGGTACCATGGATCTACCCATATCATGGTTCCCATGGATACTTTTTGTCTCTAACAAGATGGAATCCCATGGTCATTGTCTCTCAAAACTACACCTCTTCACATATCATTAACCTTATTGTGTTAAAGTTTTACCCTCATAATAGTAAACCTATAAACCTAATTAGTCTTATCCATATAATAAAACATTGCATCCAAAAACAATTTGGATACCAAAATATTACTTGGGTCAATATATTAATCATTGTAGACTGCTCTATTGAAGGATATATGTCCAAAAACAAAATAAAAATTTCCAAATGTAAGGTATATTTATCTCGTGAAGCATAGCTATCAAGAGCACTAAACAAAGCCAATAAACTTAAACCACTTTCTTGAAGGATGGCTAACTTAACTTTGTCAAAAGAAGAGCAATTTATTGGAATATTCCTGCATCAATAAGCTTCCCATACACAAAAAAAAAAACCACTACCACAACACAAGATAAATCTACATTCATATCTCAAGTAGCATAATAAGTTGGAAGCCATGATCAACTTTCACATGTAGACTTCCTACATTGATCAGACTATATCTAGCATATGACATGGACTTGTCTATTACCATTATTAGGTCACCTATAGAAGGGGAAAACTAACCCACATAATGTTATCATACACGTCACTCATTATCCTTCATACCACCTATTACCCATCTTCCCTATATACTATCTATAAATTAGGGGATTTATAGATTACTTAAGACACTATGATCAAGAAACTTGTTTTATCAACCAATACATGCTAATGTGAAGTATTCTAAAGGGTTATGTTCCTTAAGCTATTCCATATTTGGTTTTTTTATTTATTTTGTCTTTGTCAACAAATAGGTATTATACCTCATTTTTTGTTCTCTCATGATTGATTCATGTATTCTATTAGACCTGTGTCTCACAATTTTTCATCTAGTATGCTTATATAACCTACTTTTTTGAAACCACTATCATCCATCAAATCATAATAACCCTATCCATGAATAGCATCAAAATAAAATTAACATCAAATCCCTATTTATGATCAATCAATCCACCTTTTGGATATAACTTTCTCTACAACTTCAACCCATATTTAGTGTACACCCTTTCTCTATAAACCTTCAAAAAAACTATACCATGTGATCCATCAAATTGAGGAAACCCATTTGAGCACCTCTCTCAAACCCTTGTTGAACTACATTGGCATGATGTCCATAGACTATGTAGGCATTATTTGACTTCCAAGGGTAGCTTGGCCACTAAAAAATAATTATAATCCCCTTTTAATTCTCATTCATTTCTATTGCTAACAATTCCCTCTTCTTGATGGCATCCTATATTATGGAAGCTTTGGATTTTTCCTATCATCCTTGTATTTTAAAATCATCCAATACTTCCTCTTTATTTTCCCCCATTTTTAGGAGAACTACATTGGCCTGAGGTCTTTTTGGATTATGTAGGTAGTGCTCAGTTACTGAGGTCAACTCATCCACATCCCTTATTTTATTTTCCCTTTTCCCCTAAAATCTCTTCCTCCACTTCTCTATTTATCTCTTCACCATCTCCCTACCTCCAACTTGTTAATCTCTTTTAACCACTTTTTCATCTTGTCAATACATTTTAGCACAAGGGTTGATAACCTACCTCATCCACCTCACTTCGTTGGCCTCCAAATCACTTTTCCTTGTGCATACTTTATGGCTCACATCCCTACCCATTATTTTCCATTTTTTTTGTCTCTCTCTCCTTTTATTACCAACCTTGCCATCTATATCCTTTGTCTTTTTTTTCCATCATCATTATTTCCCCTTACCCTTAGTAATTTGTCATAGCCTCTTCATCACTCTTCTTTCATCACAAATTCCACATCATCATTTTCCCTTGCACTCTGATAGACACTTTTACCTCCTTATCTTCTTTGCTACCACCTTCTTACTACTTTTCCACTACTTCTAAACCACCTTCATTCCAATTATCAATTTTTTCCCTCTTTACAATATTTTCAATCTAACATTATTTCTATTTCTTCTATCATCCCTTTTTTATTATGTGTACAACCACTCTCTATCAATTTTCCATTCTTCCCACCTTTCCCATTTTTTCCCTCCATAACTAGCTTCTAACTGGGTCTTTATCCTTTAAGAATCCTTCTATAATTTCCCTTTTTAATTTATCTATTCTCATATTTTGTACTTTGCACTCCCCATTTCCTCTTTTCATCTCGGTACTCACTTATCTTTTATATCCATGCAAGTGTTCATGATTTATATCCCTTCTTCATTCTTCTTATTATCATCCTTGATCTTAATCCCTTATTTTCATCCCATTATATTCTCCTATTTATTCACCACCTCACCATTTTTTTACCTTGTCAATCTCTTCTAATCAACCATTCAGCTTATCAATCTTTTCTCACAAGATGATTGTAACACACCTTATCTCATTATGTTCTTATCCACCCATTCTTTGATTCCCCTCATTTTTATTAATCCCTTTCCCATTTTCCATCCCATTCTCATCTCTAACCCTACCATCTGATTTGCTTAATTGTTCCTCTCCTTGCCTATCATCATCCATACTTACTTGGTCACTCCATCACCTACTTCTTCACTCTCCTATCATCCTTTTTCCTCCTATTTCCTTTTCTTCCATGTGTTTTCTTATTTAATTCTCATCACCAAACTATTTTGTCTTTGGTATCTTTTAGACATTTTTCAATTCTATCATGGATTGTTGTATTTCTCATCTTCCCTTTACCCTTCATGATTGTTACACTTCTCTCCCTATCCTTTTCAATTCTCCAATCTATCATTTTTAGTACATTCCTCAAACCCCCATCTTCTACCTTTTATTTTTCTTCTCTTTTCTTTATTTCATTTCATTTTTCTCATCACCCTTGATGACATTCCTTGTTCTTCCTGACCTTATTTTTTTCCTCATCCATATCCATGCTTGGTTCCATCTATCCTTCTCCATCTTCATCTTTATCTATGACCTCATTGTCATCTCTACCAATGCCTTCATCCATCTCATGGTCTACATTCACCTAATCCCTTGTTAGATCTCCTTTATTTTCTCCCATTAGCATTCCAACGTCTCACTCATTAGTGTGTGGTCACCAATCATATTGTTTATATGTGCATATATATGTTTGCTTCCTCATGTCCTCTACTCTCATACTTTAATACATGAAATCTTGTTAGGTTTGTTACTTTAGGGCATCCATTTCTTATGTCAGTGTCTTTGTCTATTATGCATGGTTCCTCATTTTTTACCTCTCTAACTACTCCCTTCACCCTATCCATCACCTCTTCCCCCTTTAAAACCTCTACACATTTTGAGTATACTTGATAAAGTGTGATCAACACACATTTTTTTATCCTTCAAAGTATGATCATGTGACACATTATCAAGGCCTATGTTCATTAAGGCAATCCCACTTTGGGTCTATTTTTCATCCTTGTCTAAGAAGAAACATTATACCCTCTTCTTATCCTAATATGATTGGTTCATATTTTAATTATGACATTTGTCTCTTTATTATATTCTTCACTTTAGTGTTATTCATTGCATTACCTCATTTGCTTTACCTTAAGAAAGATTAAAAAAATCATAACCATAAGCATAACATTCATGAGTATCCACATAACCCTAAGCATAATAAATCAAATCATTAGGTGATCATGTAAGGTAGAATTCTCCCTTGAAGGAAAACTATCAAGATAATTAAATAAAGCCAGTAAACATAGACCACCCCATTGAATGATGGAAAATTTAACTTTGTTAAAATAAGGTCAATTTCTTATAAGTTTCTTGCATCGATCAGCTTCTCATATATAATAATAAAACAAAAGACCCACTACCACAACAAAATCTAAATCCACAATCGACTCTCAAGTAGCATAATAATTTGAAATCCATAATCAGATTTCACATGTAGAATTCCCATATTGATTAGTCAACATCTAGCATATGACATAGACTTGTCTACTACCATTCTTAGGTCACCTATAGAAGGGGAAAACTAACACATATAAGGTTACCATACACATCACCCATTATCCTTCATACCACCTATTACCTATCATCCCTATATAATATCTATAATTTAGGGGATTTAGAGATTACTTAACACACTATGATCAAGAGACTTATTTTATCAACTAATGCATGCTAATATGAAGCATTTAAAAAGGCTTATGTTCCTTAAACCAATCCCACTTTAGATCTAAATTTTATCCTTGTCAAAGAAGAAACATAATACCCTATTCTTATCATAATTTTATTTGTTGATGTTTTCATTATGACATTTGTCTCTTGATGATATTCTTCACTTTAGGGTTGTTCATTGCCTTACCTAATCTGCTTTACCTTAATTGAGATTACAACAATCATAACCATAACCATAACATTCATTAGTATCTACATAACCCTAAGCATAATAACATTAAAATAATGACATCCACCACATTTTGTGCATGTTTATAAAAAATTATGTAATATTTTATTTAGGTTGTGAGTAGTCACACAATAAATACAAAGTTATCAAACTATACACACCTCACCTAAGGCATTTACATACATTGTTTTCCTACCTAAGTATTAGACCAATTATCTAGTGGTTATAGATTTGTATTTAACCATAATTATACTTTATTTATCCCTAAACTAATTTCTATAACATTCCCTATATCAGTAGCCACTAAAGGGTATACTCTATTCTCCTCTTCTACATTCATCTCCACAGGGCAAGAATCATATTCCACTCAAGGCCTTTTACCTTGCTCAAATGTCATAGCCATTACATCCCTCTACTATAGTTAATATACTTACATAAGTGATTCCTCTTGTTCCTTCAATGTACATCCCCTTGGCTAATGAGGGTTACCTCCATAAAGAGGTCGATGATCATGTTCCCCAGCCCTACATCCTATGTAATGAAATTCTTGACTTCTTCTCTATTGAGGAGGTAAGAATTTAAACTAAATCTTAAGTCATGTGTGCCTTTCCTCTTATTCTTAGTTTAATAATAATTTCATTATTTCCATTACATGTTACAATATTTTTTAGATATGTACATTCACCATATTGATTATTTTGCATCGTGGGGGTTACTGATTATCTCCACCATTATTTTAATTATTTTCCATATTCAACCTTGTGTATTTATTTGCACTATCTACAACATAGAAAACATAATAACTTCATGATAAACATTACTTTGTAGCATGATTCTTTAAATACAATACCTAAACATTCTTCCTCACTAACATGATTATCCATTCCATTGATGGGAAGGGTCATATGACATCATTGATTCCCTTGAATAGTCTTCCCACTTGAAATGGTCATGTCTACTTACCTTTTGTGTGGATATGTATCCCTTTATATAACTAGTCATCTCAATAAATTCATTATGCACTATCATGATGTCTTTTTCTTTCCCTTATCATTTGATCTAAATTTGATGTCCTTTTTTTATTTATTATCTTACAATCTTTATGGGCTTGGCAGTCATTTACATCATTGTCACCTTCTCCCTAGTTGGCATAAATTTTATTCTAGCCATGGGCCACTGTAATGGTCATGCCTTAAAAACTACCACTATTTATAGTGGTGATTGCTTCCAAGTACTTGCCACTATAATCCCATTATTCCATGTCTTGCACTTATGCTTTTTAAACATGGTAGTATTTTTTTGGTGCCACCTAATGAATCATCCATCATAAGTGAATGCTCATATTATTTAGATATATAAATAATATCCTAGAACATGTAACTCCATACTATTAGTGCCTTTTTTTAGTAGAACCCAAAGTCATTGGTTTCAAGATAATGGGATAGAGGATGCATACATAGACACCTTTTGCCTATACTAGCTATGTAACTCTTGAGTAAGGCATAGTCTATCCTCAATCACTCATCATGATACTAATTTTATAGTTTATAAAATCTACTTAGCTGTCAAATAAATTCTTTATAGGTCATCACTTTACTACCATCCTTAAAACCCATCTTGTAGTGATGATGACCTTTCACCAACAGACTATGTAGATCTTGATACCATCTCCTAAAACTCAGATCATAGTGATAGATGCCATCACTATGATTATACCCTCACATAATTTTAGAAGGAGTAACCTCCTCATGAAGCTACCTCTTCTTTGGCTTAACTCCATCATAAGACATTTGTGGTGCTTAGCCTTTTGTTACCCACTTATTTATTTTACCTTGCCCATCCATGTTTTATCCTCCTAATGCATGTGGGATTATTATGGTGACTATTCACCAATATGCACCATGACACCTCACCATTAATAAAATATTAACCCAAACCTAACCATGTGGTTTATCACATTGGGGAAACCTATCTGAACTCCACCAGAGAACTATATTAGCCTGAAGTTCTTTTATATATTTTGTCCATCAAACTATGTAGGGAACATCTATTTGTACTAGTTCATTTGGAGTCAGCTCAACCACCCCATACTAACCTATCCCCACCCATTCACCTTTCTCCACCTTGAAATTTACCATTTTGACCCAAAATATTGCAAATTTTTATTATAACATTGCCTTGGTCCTTTTAACCATAGTAACTAATCTTTCCATGTTGAATATTTAAATTTGCACCACCTAGTGTATGACCAGACCATCTTTGTTTTTCAAAAGAGCACTTCCAAATTTAGATACCTATGAAAACATTGACATTTTATAAAATATTAAAAAGTGTTCCCAATCATAGTTATGGTCATGTGGTACATTGGTTAATTATCTCTTAGAATTTGACCCTCATTTTACCAACATTGACAATTTTTGTTTTTGTGTGATCTTGGCTATCACACCTAGTCACATTTCATGTGCCCATTTACATTTTGAAATCCCAACCATTTTTTTGCACCAAACTCTTACCAAACCTATACATGATTCTACTTTTCCCCATCAACTCTTGATTTGAGAGGGAAAATCTCCCCCTATACTCGATGTATCCTGACTTTTAACCAAGTGATCTATTTTTGTTTTACATCTTGATAATTCAAAGCCATATAATAAAAAGGGGTAAAATGTAGATACCAAAAAAATATAAACTTAAAATTATATATTTTTGAATGCCTTGTGCCCACCTTATGACCCACCTAACCATTATTGACCCTTAACCCAACCCCTTTAACCTATTTTATGTCAGTATTCAAAATCACTATTCACTATGGGACCACTATCAATATTCATGGTGACATGGCATGATGACATAGAATATGACATGGTGGGTGAATTAATAGTGATATGGTAAGTGGCATGCCTTGAAAGTGAGGTGGCTTGAAGTGGTACATCATACCCCACTTGGGACCCTCATCCAAGGTGCCTAATGACATCATTAAGCATCATAAGGGTCCCAATTTTGAAGTATGGAAAATTTTTCCATGAGGGGGCCATCATTAAACATCATAATTTATCTTTATGCATGAAATTGATACCAAAATATGTGGGGCACCTCCTTAAGTACTTAACATAAAATTAAAAAAAGGTGATGAAAATTGTTTTGGACTAATTTGGGTCTATGTGCATGATCCCCACTCCATTTTGAACTCTTTATCAATGTGGGAGACAAACAAACAAAGTGGGATACCTATTAGATAAGTGGTAATTTCACCCCATTTTATTCCATGACCTCTTATGATCCCACTTGGAAAATTGTGCCATATTTCACTTTTCCTCTCATTTGTCTTGTTTTTTAACATAAAATGCTATAAATATGACCCTCCCCCTTCACCCATGGGTTAAGTTTGTTAGTCTTGGGTAGATTCACTTATTCTTGTATATTTAGGAGAAATTTTAAAGGAGGTCATCCACACCTTGGATAAAAATAGTTAAAATCATTGAAGCTCTACTAAAATCACTACAAAATTCCATTATCAGAAAGCAACATCAATAACATCAGCTATATTCAACAAGTTTTCAAGGTAATATATTTTTTTGTATTTCAATTATTTCCCTAGTATTTCATTTCATATATTTGTTCCTTACCTCCTCTACCCATATTAATACATTTATTTACTTCACCATCTTTGCCATCTCAAACCCTTTTCCCCTTTGCCTTATTATCCTCTTAACCATTTATCCCCTTCACCTTGTTACCCTCTTAACCACTTATCTCTTTGGATTCTCATAATATTCCCTTTGATTAATTTCCATTATTTTACCATTTATACATTTACCATATTTTCCATTCACCAAACCCAACCAAACTATCCTTTTGACTCTTGTCAAACTACCAAGCCAAAACCACAACAACCCCGAACTTAGCCAATTTTCAGCATTAGTGTTAATAAAACTAGTTGCTTTATTTTAGTTATGTTAGCAAAGCATTTAATTTTATTAATTAATTTTTTTTATTAGATATATTTAATTTTAGTTTGTTTTTTTATATTTAATTATCCTTATTTTTATTTTCAAAATTAGATGTTTAAAGTAGGTGGATTGACAACCACCTGAAAAACTTTCACTTCTAGGATCTAGATCATGCTAGGCAATCAACCCATTTACTTGTATAACAAATAAGTGTGTTTAAGTGTTTTATTATTGGAAGGTATTATTACCTAGACAAATAAGAGTTCTCATAAATTTTTTATTTCAATCAGCACACATTTAATAGGTTTTCTTCCACACACCCTTTTACTAGTTTCTTTTCAACACTAAGAAAAAGCAAAAAAAAAATTAGAAAGAAACACCTTCAAGACTAGTGTTATACCACTTGGAAACTAGTACCCTAATAAATACACTATCACCACATGTCAATAGTATCCCAAGAATGGCACTAATGTCCTTTCCCTCTCTTTTTCATATATATATATCATTAGTGCATCATAAATCTAAAACCTACTAGGGTCATCCTAGACCTCTTTTATCACACACACAAGCATCATAAATGAAACAATACCTAAATTTTAGCCCTCTAACCACTATATGGAAATTATATGAAAAATCAACATTCAAACTTAGAAAATGTTTTGCATAATTAAGGTTATCAATCCCTATTCTACCCTACTTATACATACTACCATCTACAACATTCCTAAGGTTAAATTACCTAGATTTACAATATCAAACACATTCAGGGAACTCAAGGCCACTATCATGATAGATTCACTTTCAATTACACTACCACTTAGGTGGGGAGAAATAAATTAGGTTTGATCACTCCTCGGAGTATTGTTATGTAGGCAACTCTCATCACAACTAGGTATTAAGGATGTTCATCCTACCCCATTAACAACACACATTTTAGCTTGTATCAACATGATGTCCTAGCTACATAGATAATTAGGATTTTCTCACAAATTTAGTAAAAATATGTAATATATAAGTTTTCAAGACTCATACATGTATAAATATACCTCCTAGATCCAAACATAGGTGCACCCAAAAGCTAGAGATAGTTCTACATAGAGGACACTACCACTAATATAAGGAAACTACAACCACATTTCCAATAATGGTGTTAATTTATAACTATGGCACTAATTTTTTAGAGTTTTTATGATACCAATATCCTATTTGTGACACTCATACCAACTTCTACCTTAGTTTCCAACCTCAAGATCATCTATCTTAGTTATTTTGTAGCTAAGCTCTTACTTGTACTATTTATTACTATTTTTAAAAAGGTCAAAGTTAGTAAATTATGTAAAAAATAAATGGTATTTATTTTATATTATTACCCTAATTTAATCTAATTATCTCTTTAAAAAACATGGGATTTACAAACACTAATTCCTAAAAGGATAAAACATGATGCATGTTATTTTATTTCTAGCACATATGTTGATATTTATATGATAGGGTAAAATGTATGATGTATGTGCTTTTATTATATAACAATTATGAAAAAATACATGGTTAAAAATAATGATAAGAAAAATAATTTTAAAAATGATAATTATGAATAAATTAAGAAAAATAAGTTTTTAATAGAAGATAACACATGTCAATCATGAAGAAAATGTACTTGAAATTTATAAGATAATAAGAAATAAAATATCAATATAAGATAATAAACAAAGATATGAAATATAAGAAACCACAAAGTAAACAAATATATTAATACAAATAAATATCAAATGTAAATAAAGTCAAGAATATGTAAAAAAATGTAATATTGATGTAAATAAAGGTCAACATAAGCAAGTATATGCAAGGAAAAGTATATGAATAAGACATATCAATGTAAAAAAAATTGAAAATATGTAAAAAATATATATTTGAACCAAAGTATGTGGATAAGAAATACTAGTGTAAACAAAATTAAAAATATGTAAACAAGGATATGTGATTAAGCAAAATATGAAAATGTGTAAAAAGATAAAAATGGGAAGTAAGAATGAAAATACTAAATTAGGGTTTATATTAGTCAATAATGGGAAAGGTTAAGGTTATATTGTGATAAAAAATGGCATGTATTTTTTATAGGATAAAAATATATTTGATGAGGAAGACCTAGTCCTATTTGAGGTCTTACACTATAAATAAAAAATGGCTAACCAAGCAGTATTCATTTGTAAGGAAAAGGGAATTTTTGTGAGGAAGGCCTAGTCCTATATGAGGTCTTACACGTAAAATCACAAAGAGGAAACCAAATAGGTGTAATCAGATAGGAAGTGATATTAGTTAAGGGGAATTATTTAGGAATTATATTACGAATACAAAGAATGAAAAACTTGTACATAAGTGTTGTAAAAATCCTTAGTAGAAATGAGATGTACTAAAAAAATGGGAAAGAATTTAAGATTTTGTTTGGATAAAAAATAATTAAGATGTTATGGATGGAAGATGCAAAGTAATTAGATAATAATCTAAGAATATAGATCATATTATGAATGTTATTTACAAAAAAAGTAAAATGATCCTATCTCTTGATGATGTGTTCCGTATTCCTCAAAACGCATTAAAGAGCCATCAATATACTCTAAATATTGGGTAATTACATGAGAAATTAGTTTTTAATATAATAAAATGAGGCCTCCTATCCTAGTCTATTATCCTACCACACCCCAATGGACCTTGACTCAATTATGAGGCCAACTATGAATTTTTAGATTCAACTACAATAGGATATGTACCAAATAAGTATCACATATTTTGGTGCGATTTTTACTTTTGAGTATGTGATTTTTCCCATTGATCATTTCATTTTATTTTAATGACTTGGATTTTAAATTTTATAGCTTTCGATAATCCTCATTTGTATGAGTTTGGAAGAACAAAACAAGAGTGATATAGATGACTAACACAAAAAATCTTTTACTAGGGTTACAAGATATAAGTACATAAAAATTATGTCAGTTAAAAAAATACTTAAACTTTCCAAAATTAAGTATGAAATATCAATACTAACCATATGTTTTCTTATGATAAGGGTGTAGATGTTAAATTTATACACCGTGTATTAATTTTATATAGAGTTATGGCATAATGCCCCCCATGGATAATTATTTTTATAATTACACTTTACCATCATTTTTACCTTTTACCACCTAGGTTAATAAGTTAATTAATATGGTTAAATAATAATTACTTCTTTTGAACTTTACCCTTAAAACCATAAAATCTAATAAATCAAATAAAATCTAAATTTTCCCTCCCTTTTGTCCTTATTACTCCTTTTACCCAACCTTGTTCCATGGTTAAAATAACTCGAATGACTTTAAAAGTCATTTTAACCTACTTTTACCCAATTCCAAACCATTAGAATAGCATTTCATTAGACTCCTCCCATTCTAGTTGAATAGACATTGATCCTCTGAGATTAGTATTGATCAGTTAGGATTGACATCAATCCAGAAATACTTAGCAGACCTCCATTATTTGAGAGGATGGTGATTACGCTTTTGCCTTCAAAACTCTACCAAAATCTCACTATAGTTCATATATAGACATTATGAAAGCTCTATTATCTTGTAGAATTTCCATTTAAAGCATCATTAAGAGGATTTTGTGAAGTTTGTTCTCTCATCCCGTCAAGTTTAATTTTCAATCAAAAAAGGTTAGTAGTGTAATCCATTTTTGTTCAATTTCTCATATCTATCATCCTCTATGTCTAATAGTCATCATTTGACATTCAATTTTATTTATTTTATTATTTTTATAGGTTTTTATTATCATA
Source organism: Torreya grandis (assembly GCA_037957365.1). Lineage (NCBI taxonomy): Eukaryota > Viridiplantae > Streptophyta > Pinopsida > Cupressales > Taxaceae > Torreya > Torreya grandis. The sequence continues at coordinate 21,510 of JARHVA010007406.1, forward strand.
TAATCAATATTTAGTTTTCTTACACAAAATTGATATCGATTCATCTGAATCAATGTTGATTGTGTTGAATCAACATCGATCCCTATCTGTTTAATTAAGTAGTTTTAAATATCTTATTTTTTATATCAAAATTGTGTTATGTTTATAAATCTCTATTTTTTTCCATGTTTTTTAAATTTCTATTTTTATCATTTTATCAAAATATAAAGTTTTATTATAGTTTGTTTTACAAATTTAACAGTATTTATAAGATCGATGTCGATCCATCTGAATCAAAATTGATTTTATAGGATCAGTATCGATCCCTGTTACATCTTTAAAACATTCTATAAATCTACTAACTATTTTCTAAAATACTATTTTATTCATGTAGATGACCTTGCCTAATTTAGTGCATGATTTAGTTAACATATTTTTTCTTCCCATAGTCCCTCAACCTCTCTTTGTAGATTAGAGTGATATAGCTTTTGAGATAGGGATTTATCTTATGATTTCAATACATGACTTCACCTATATTGATGAACTATTGGATATAATTTAAGAAGACATAAACATTGCTAATGAATTATGGGATGCATATTTTATTCATATAAATATTCTCATTTAATTATCTTTGGCATTTTCTAATTTTATCCATATCTATCTTTGTAATTTAATGTTAAAAATAAACTTGAATGTTTTAACATGGGTTGACATCTATTTAAGAAAGCATATCACTTCTCAAGATTAGTTTGTAACTAGACAACCCACCCATCAATCTATTAATCATTTTTTTTGTTTATGTGTGGTGTATTATAGGTCATTTCTCCCCAGCCAAAGAGGATTTCTCACAATCAAGATTGATCAATGGTGCACAACTAACCATACATATCTCTAGGTAATCTTAAAAACCCCATTTATACTTTTGTTTTTAGTATTTAATTAATTCACATTGGAAAAAGTGAAAAATACTAAAACATTCTAGCATGCCCGGTGGGACCTCTATGATCTCATTTATATTTATTAGAAATTCATTCTTGAATTTTAAACTCTCTTTTCCCTTTCTTTGTTTATTGCATCCATTCAAAGAAATTTAGACTTTACATTTTATTTTCTCTTAAAGTTAAATAAATTACAACAATTTTTATTAATTAGGTTATTTCACATATAATAATCGAAGTAGTAATCTATTGTAGTCATCACTTTATCCACACACAAACCAAATCACTATCACAACTAACACATCTAAACACTTGACATAAGGAAACTAATGGGGCTTTCATCACCTCATGGAAACCTTTTTATTGATGATCCTACTTGGATTTCACCACCAAGGGGAGGACCAACTTACTTCTCTAGCTAAGTATAATCTCTAGACCATTAATACACCATTGGCTAGACACCTGTACTGGTTATGGGATTGTGAAGTGAGGGGAGCAAGCCCCAAATACTAGGCCACATATCAATACCAGTATAGACTTCTTTGAGCACCAAAACAAACTACCTAAAAACATCCTTAGATTTCCATTTCTTTGGACCTTTGTTATCCATTTATGTCCTACCTTTTCTTTCACATCTTAAAAGTAAAAAAAAATCATTGGAATGAATTTTAGTATGTGTGTCTTTCATTCATGACTTAAAACAAGATAATTCAAAATAGAGTTTTTGTTTTAATTTTTTGTCTTATCTTCAATTTTATTTTTTATTTTCATGGTGTTGACTCAACAACAATAAAAAAGTGAGAATCTGAGGAGGTGGTTACACCCTTTCCTATGGAGCATACACCTAGTCCTGTTTCTTCCCCTGAATCCTTTAAAAATATAGTGTTTCCATAATATTACCCTCAAGGATATCCCTCCTTTGTATAAATATTGGAAAATAACCCTCTTGTTCTTAATAATTATTTTAATAGTTAAGTAATACATATTTTTCCTTCCCCTAATGCCCAAAAATCTCCACATAGGTTTGGGATGCCTTTTGAGAAAATTGAGAGAACTAGAGAGTTTACCATGACCATGGTAAATTTTTTTACTAGATATCCTCCACTTGGATCTAATGCTAAAATATCAAAACCTTTAGAGAACCAACCATTCATAATATTTGTTAGTTCTCCAACCATTACTCAGGTCCAAAATATTACCTTCATAAACATTAGTAGGTTTGATTCATATAAGTCTCCCTCCAATTAGAATAAATTCAACACATAGCTCACAATAAATCTTGTACATTAAATCTTTCCAAAATTATGTCTCCTTAGTCACCCAGTATGTAGCCTCATCATAACCAGCCATAACTGCTCAATTATAATCTTTCCCATAGTAGAATATTTCATTGCAAATCCCTCAGTACGTGGTAAAATCTTAACCCATTATGTCTACCATAGAAAGATATTTTCCCTTACAGCCCATGTCCACCAATTTACCAAATTATCAACCCCTTTAGTAGAATGTCTTAGGAGGTATGCCTGAAATTAATACTTAGATAAACCTCATGAGAATCTTTATGAATAGGATGGCTAGTTTAGAAGCCTTTGCCTCTAGATATAACAATATGCTCATATATGATCAAATTTTTAATGAGCCAATCCATCCCTCTATCCCTATTTGACCATACCCATCATAGTGGGAGCTTCATAAATTTAATAAATTTTAGAATAAATAAGATCCCTAACAACATCTTAGAGCCTTTCAACATGTGTCTTATCTTATAGCACATGACAATGCCCTCCTACTTTGAACTTTTCCCATATCATTAGTAGGATCTACATTGGATTGGTATTATTCCATTACAAAAAATTCCTTCTTCTCCTTTAGATAGTTGGCCAAAGTTTTTCTAGAACACTTCTTAATTAATATTGTTCAAAAAGTGACTATCATAGATTTTTACACTATTAGACAATTTGAGGATGAATTCTTATAAGAATTTGTAGCTCGATGGTGTAACCTAATCAACCAGCTAACCTTTGCCTTACCACATATGGAATTAATTGAATTATTTTCATGTTCTTATCCAAAACATATATCATCTATGTTACAAATTCAAATTTTTGAGATGTTTGATGAAGCCTTTACCATGGCCCATAAGCTTGAAATCTATGCCATTGAAGAAGGGAAAGTAAAGTTGTGAAATATGAACTTTAAGTCTGACCCATCCAAAAACAATATCAATAATCCTAAACCAAAAGGGGAAACAAATATAGTTACTATAAAAACTTCTTTCTCTCTGGCATCTAACTAGTCTAGAGATTCCACCTCTTAGACATAAAAACCTAGGGGTCTTACTCATTTTCCTTCTAAAAGTTTTTCTCCTAAGAAATAAACCCCTATAGGAGAAGCTTATGCTTTAGTATTAGATAAAATCTTACAATCAAATGTCATTGAGCTCCCTCTTATTAAACTAGTTGATGATATGCATCCTAAACCCACTTAGTACAAATAAGATGAAATTTGTGTTTACCATAGGGTAATAAGACATGACTTTAAACAGTGCCAAACCTTCAAATGATTAGTATAGAAACTTATTGACAAGGGGGACCTTTAGTTGGACAATCCCAATGCTCCTCCTAACCAATCTTTAGATATTTTTAAGCAACCATTTCCTAACCATCCATCCACATCGAACACCATCCAAGATAACCTTGGGGAAATACAAAATCAAAGACAACACTTGATTAATACAATCCATGACCAGTTATTGCCTAGAGAAATATTGAAAGAACCTATGGTCTTGGATCTCCTTAAAGGAGATCATTTTAATTTAAGTCAACTAGAGGTCATTAAACCTAGTCCCCTAATTCTTGTATAATTTCTTGATCTCATTATATGGGATTATTTGTGTGAACCATCCCCTTCAGCCTCTCATGGTGAATCTCCTAAAAGGGAAAATGAAATTAATTCTCAAGATGTTTTAGATAAACATCTTGACACTTCTAAATTTTTTCATTTTATCCCTTTAATCCCTAGTAAGTCTTATCATGGCAAACATATGTCACAAACTGATCCTTTCGCGTAAAACCTTGGACTTTGAAAACCATCTTATATTATAATACCTCCCTATCCTAAATATACCAAAGGAAAGAGTAAAGTCTCTTGTATCGATATTTGGGATATTTGTCTTGGCATTCCATCACAAAAAGTTGTAGCTCATCCTTAGGTTAAAGTGGATCTTTTTCAAATGTCAAAAAGTGCAAATCATAGTCTGAATACTCCCCCTATTGTTAACACCCAAAATAACAAAGGGACTATACCTTTTATATCATCCCCATCATCCATTTTAGGACCTCATCCATCTTCTACCTTGGTCATAAGGTCATCTATCCAAGAATATGGAAGGAAACAAAACACTTTTCTATTTAGTGTGCCTCCCTTTCCATATCCCTCTTCCTCCACTAGGGGACCATTAGAAAAGCCTAAAATAAAAGATCCTAAATTTGTCCCTCTTGTAAAGGGTAAAAAACAAAACCAAACAAGTAATACCCTACCATGAGAGCCCATTATCAAAACCTATATAAAACTGTAGCATGGCCCTTTCAAAGGATCTTATGATATTATTTTGAAACAACTATTATATACCTCCCTCATTACGTTACCACCTATGCGGACCCTTAACCTACACCCTAAAAGTCTTGCATGGTATAAAACTCAAGAAATATGTGCATATCATAGAGTACTTGGGCATGATACAGAAAATTATAAAGCCCTTAAGACTCAAATCCAACAATTAATCTAGGATGAAGACCTCTTAATTGATGATATCCATGATCAAACACCTAAGTCAAAATTTATTAATCCATCTGTTCTACATGTTCATATTCTTGCTAGTCCCATAAGTGATAAAAAGTTAGTAGCTTCTTTAGATCCACCCCTATTGCACATTAATGTCATTCATGTAACTACTTACTCTCAAAACTACAATCTTAATAAATATAAGGATTCAATTATAGGATCTTCTACATCTAGTATGCCTAAACGACCTAGCCAAAGGCCTAAATTTTCTATTACAGAAACTACCCCTACTAAGGCTAATTAATTTTTTTAGATCTTTGTATTAAAACAATTCCACCAAGAACCTATTAAGATGTCAACATATGAGCTTATCAAGAATTATCCACAACATTGATAGGCAATGATAGAATCTCTCCAAGCTATTGAAGTCTAACTAGATGAACCTCAACCTTTGTCAACATTTATAGGAGCCCTTTGAATGGTCTCAACTCTTAGTTTTACTGATTCTAAAATTATTCCTTTATTGCCTAAAGATCAAGATCCTACCCTTTCCATTAAATCCCAAATAAATAAAACTCAAATTAAAAGGGTTATGATTGATAATGGGGTGAGAATTAATATTATCTCCTTGCAAGCTTTCTAGAAATATTAATTACCAAAAACCATTGTCTCCTAATTTGTAGTAATCCTTCATTCATTTAATGACATGGTATCACCCATAGTAGGAATAGTCATCCTCCACATTTGTGTGGGTCCTCACACCATTCGTGAGCTCTTTTATATTATAGAAAGGGCATTTCAATACAACATTCTATTAGGATGTTTGTAGATTTGTACAATGTGATGCACACCTTCCATGATTCATCAATGCCTTAAATATAAACATGAAGGTTAGGTACACATCATCCCTACTGATCCTCACCCCTTTAAGTAATGAAACTTTACCTTTGGGCCAAATGATGTCATAATACCCTCTCTTGACATAATTCCATCTCCCTCTTCAAAACAAGCCTCAACTAGCATGACCATCTCTACTTCAAAACTGCCTCCCTCAGAGTCCATTTACTCTATGATGCAACAAATTTTCATAGGATAATATTAGTTATTAACTCTTAATACTTTACCCACTCCTAAAGAATATGGTCATCCTAATAAGAAACCCAGGTATTCATCTAGTCTATGTGAGACCATTCTTTTTGGACTACCTTTTTTTCACACTTAACATATGGTGGGATTGACCAAGTTATCTCAAATCATGATGATAATGTTTGTATGAAACTATTTACATCCAATTTCTCCTTTATTAACAACCCTCAGTTTGTTCAAACCTATCTTCATCATTGTGCCTAGAAAGGATTTGGCATGGGTAAGTATGAGCATGGTTCTCACGATGTCACATTAGGAGAATTGAAAAAGATACACACAAAGTATGGCTTAGGTTTTAAGAATAATTCTAAGTTTTTCCATAAACCCATTCTTCTACCATCTTTCAAAGAAGAAGATCCATCTTCCTCATTTGATACCTATTCCTTGACAAGTGACACCATATCCATTCCTTCTATATTTTTTTAGTCAATTTTATCTCCTTAGAACCTCTCATCTTCCACTATGATGGCAAAATCTAAACCATTTATTTAGTATATCCTTAGTCAATAGGATTTAATACACCAAACATCCATATTTTTTAGTGTTAGGATGATGAGTCAATCGTGACCCATCTAGGTGCTAAAATCTGGTATTTACATAATTCTTTTCCATTTGAAATGTCTAGGTTGTTAAATAAATCTATTGTTGATATTAATATTGGGTCTGAAGAGGTCCTAAGGATTATTAAAATTAACAAAGCCTTAGATCCTTAATAAATTAAATATTTTATTATCTTCTTATCAAATCATAGTAAAGCCTTTGCCTAGTCTTATAACAAAATACCTAGCATTGATCCCTTAATCATTATCGATAACATCGTACTCATCCCTAATGCTATCCCATAAAGAAAAAGATTCAAAAAGATACATCCTCATGTTATACTCCTTATGAAAGAAGAGTTACAATGCCTTTTATTTGTTAACTTCATTCAATCCATTGATTATCCTTAGTGGATGTCCAACATTGTTTTAGTCACTAAATCCATAGGGGGACTATGCATTTTTACTAACTTTCATGACTTAAATATTTCTTATCTGAAAGATGATTTTTCCCTTTGTAATATAGACCAGTTGGTGGAGTTAACAAATGGACATGAAATGTTGTCCCTTATGGATGGTTTTTCTAGTTATAATTAGATACTTATTGCATCAAAATATCTAACATAAAAAAACATTTATTACTCCTTGGAGAACCTTCTACTATCATATTATGCACTTTGGCCTTAATAATTTAGGTGCCACTTATTAGTGGGCCATGACTTATATATTTCAAGACATGATCCATAAATTTTTTAAAGACTATGTAGATGATCTCATTGGAAAATTAAAATTCTATAAAGATTACCTATCTATCTTGAGGGTCATCTTTGATCGTTTACTTCATTATCGTTTGTGTCTAAATCCTAAAAAGTAAATTTTCAATGTCTTGATGGGTAAATTTGTTTGTTTCATTATTTTCATTCATGGAATAGAAGTGGATCCTACTAAAATCAAGGTTATTATAGAAATGCTTCCTCATTCCAATCTTAAGTAGCTTCATAGTTTATAAGGTAAGTTCCAGTCTATTCATCATTTTATTTCCTAGATTTCTAACCATTGTCAACCCTTCCACCATTTGTTAAAGAAGGGTAGTCACTTTGTATGAGATTCTAATTATCAAGAAGACTTTAATGGACATAAAGACTATCTTTTATCACCTCCTATCCTTACTTCCCCTAAGGAAGGGAAACCTTTCTTCCTTTATATCTAAGCTATAGACCATGTTATAGGTGATATGATTGCTCATCGAGATGAAAATCACAAAGAGTAGGCTATTTATTTTATAAGTCACATTCTTATAAAATATGATACATGTTACTTGTATACTAAAAAATTATGTTTGGTGTTGGTTTTAGTAGCTTCTAAGCTCTATCACTATCTCCTCAACCATAAGATGTTTTTCATTATGACTACAGATCCTCTTAAATTCATGCATTCTAAGCTATATCAAATTCAATGAATGGCTAGATGGGTCATGTTGTTAGCAAAATTTGATTTATAATTTATCCATCAAAAGTCTATCAAAGGTCAAATCATTACTGATTAATTAGTTGAATCACCTCTTAGTAATAATTATACCATTAATTATGAATTCCTTGATGAGTCTATCGCATCCACTTTCCAGTCCATCCAAGAATATCAAATAACTATATTATTTGATGGGTCTAAGTGTGAGCAAAAAATTAGTGTAGGGATTCTATTAATCCCTCCTCATGGAATCCCAATGCCTTTATCTTTTAAATTAGACTTTGATTTCACCAATAACATGGTTGAGTATAAATCATTGATTATAAGACTCTAAACTACTCTTACACTAGGAGTCAGATCCCTTAACATCTATTGGGATTCTCAGTTGGTGATCAATCAAATTATCAATATATATCAATGAAAGAATGTTATCCTCCAAAGATATAAGACTTTGGATGATAATATTTTATCTACATTAAAAATTTATGCCATCCAAGTCACTCTTAGGTCTACTAATAAGTTTACAGATACTATGGCCTCTCTTGCTTCTTCTATCCTAGCTTTACCTCAAGAGTCTAAGTTATTTGTTCTTGTCTATCGACTTAATCATCCCTCTTATACAAGGAAATATATTCCATCTATCTATAATATTGAGGAAAATATCAAAGAGCCATGTTATGTAAAAATATTTAGTTATTTGTCTATGGGATTGTCTCCCCCTCATCTATCCAAGGGTTCTAAGTGCATCTTCCAGTAGAAAACTACATGTTATGTCATTATAGGGTTTATCATTTATAAGCATGGGTTTGATAGTATTATCCTTAATTTTCTCCAAAATCATGAAGATAACTTGGCTATCCAAGAGGTTCATAATGGCTTGTGTGGTGGACATTTTAATGGATGCACAATTGCCAAAAAAATCATACATCTCAGTCACTATTTCCCTACTTTGAATCAAGATTATTAAACCTATGTTAAAATATGTGTAAAATTTCAATAGTATACAAACTTATCCCATGTCCCTAGTAAAGCCTTGCAAGTAGCAAGAGACTTTTGGCCATTTTCCTAATGGGGGCTCGATCTCATTAGGCAGATTAATCCTAAATCCTCTTAGTGTCATAGCTTTATTATCACCACCATAGAGTACTTGACTAAGTGGGTGGAAGATATGAAACTTATCTCAACCAAGGTATAAAATGTTGTGTAATTTATCCATAATCACATTATTTGTCATTTTGGGATTCCTTATAAAATTATAATAGATAATGGAAAATATTTTAAAAATAAGAAATCCAAGCATTATGTGACTCATTTAAAATCAAACTAAGTTTTTTATCACCTTACTATCCTCAAGCTAATGGTCAAGCTAAAGTATCTAATAAAACCTTAGTTAAAATCTTAACTAAAGTCATTAACAAAGCTGGTAAATATTGGCATCTTAGTATCCCTTTCACCTTATGGGAATATCAAACTAGTATTTGAACCCCTATAGGTGCTTCTCCTTTTTCTCTAGTCTATGGTGTAGAAGTGGTACTTCCTTTAGAATTCCAAATTTCCTCCCTTTGAGTCTCTTTGAGACAATTTATAATGAAAATTTCTATTAGGATCATTTATCCTAGCTTGACTTCCTAGATAAGCATCAAGCAATAGCCCTTGACCACCTTTGTATATATCAAGAATAATTAAAATGAGCATATAATCAACATTTAAGAGAGCATGAATTTAATATCAAAGATCTTGTGCTTAAAAAAATTAACATGTCACTAATATGGAATGAAGTAAGAGGGGTAAGTTTTCTCCTAATTGGCTTAGACCATACATCATAGCTCATAAATATAGATCTACGGCATTTCATTTAGCCTCTCTTGATGGCAAACTAGAATGTGAACCTCTTAATGACTTGTATTTGCATCCTTTCTATAGTTAGTAAATGTTGCCTCATCTTGAGTGGTCAGTTTTATCATATCCTTTTATACCTAATAATGATATGAGAGTTGTGTGGTACCCAATAGTTGTAATCCTTTCCTTGAAATGAATACCTTGACTCTATTCATAACATTATATCTTGGATAAGTTTCCCCTATATTGGGATAAACCCCAAATCATTATTTCCCTTATCTCTTTCATACCCTTATTTTCAAAAATAGCATAATCATTTCATATGGTGGAATTATGAAAATTATCTTACATGGATATTTTATTCTAGTATCAATATCAGTATTAGTATTAGAAAAAAAGGGGCCAAATCAATATATTTATCCCTCAAAGGATAGCTATAATCAAATCCAAAAAGGCACAATAAATAGACTGGTCCCTCAAAGGATAGCTATGTAAAAGTATAAAAATGTATACCATTCCTTTAAAGGATGGATACTACGTAGAAAACTTACCACATTGATTAGTTTTCAAAATTATGCCATTTTTAAAGAGCCCTAAAATCAGCAAAGCATATAAAAAATCATGTTATCAAAAGCAAAATCTCAAGAAAACTTCTTGCATTGATCAACTTTCTAATATCAGACTTCTTGTATTTATTAGTATACATGGTAGCATAAAATTATTCTCAAAGGAGAAACTCAAAATTTATAAAATATGGGTGACACTATTATCCATCCCTTATCCCATCAAAATCATCTAATCCCAATAATATTATCTCTGATTACTCCATGTTGTGTTGATGTTTATTATCTTTTACGTTAAGGATGCACATGCATGTATATGAAAGGTGTTATTTTTAGTTTGGTTCCTAGTAAATATGGGTTGAATTTATCCATCATAATGTCAAAAATCCATAAATTCATAATTCATAAGAACATACAATTTTTAATCACACAACATCCATAAGCATAAACCATAATTTACATCTCGTTAATGTTACATAATCCAAAAATAAATCCATAGTTTATAACATAATAATTAATCATAATCCATATAAATAATCAATGAATATCTAAAAATAATTAATCATAATCCATCCATCAAAATAATCAATGAATCTCTAAATATAAATCATAATCCATCCATATAACATAAAAATAGGTCTATATATGCACCTCAAAAGTCTATACAAATGTAATAAAGGGCTCATGGCCCATATAATGTGCATGTATGAAAGGTAAAATCTATCATGATGAGATGAAATATATCATCTCCCCTATCATCTCCTCCTCTCCCTCTTTCAATTCTCCCTATACTGATAGTGGCACTAGGGGTCCTATGAGATTTACTACAGCTAGCCACATAGGTTGTAAGTTGAGGTACCTTTGATAGCCAATCTTGTACAATCATCTCATAGTATCATAGCTTAGGAAGTACAAAATTGTACCTCTATAGTGGTACCATATCTATGGGATTAGAGCTTAGACCTAAAATATCTTGAGTTGGCCTCTCAGCCATGAAAGCTCTCACCTGCTCTAACTCAGCCCTATAGTTATCCCTCTCATGAATGGCCTAGTCTCACTACCATATAAACCTATCAAGCTCATCCCATAAACTTTATATCTAGGCCTATGATATCCCCTACTCAACCTATCCTAGGGCATCATATATAGGTGCCTCATCTATGGGCTCATCTTGACCTTGGGCATCCTATACTAGTGCCTCATCTATATGTTCATCTTATGCTGGTGCCTCTTGTGCTACCTCTTATTGAGGCCTCACTACTCTATGATATCACCTCATCATCTCTCCCATAATCCAAGTGGAATAGTCATTTATATAGCCTACATCATCTACATCTAATGCTACTAGATCCTCTAGTGCCCCCATCTAGATGACTGTGGTGTCAAGTGATAGCTAGTCTAGCTCTATATCCTCTTGCCTATATAAGTGTGGGGATAATGGTATATTATTTACCAAGATAAACTAATGGTGGACCTTATCAAAAGAAAATAAATCCATATTTTCCATTTATTTCCCATATACCCATCTCTCTTAGGTTGCATCCCTCAACTTTACCTCTATGTCAAGCCATGTTGGAAAACATAGATATGGTCTCTAAATAATGTCTCTGATCTAAAGGATCCCAAAAAGCTATCTAAAGTACACTAGATCATGCACTACCCTATCTAAATATGGTATAACTAGGTCATCATCCCATCAAAGGAATCATATGTTATATGCCCTATCTCCAAGACCAACCTTGAGAGTCCTAAGAGGGTGAATCACTCAAATGTGCTCATAGGCCCAAAAGTGCAACATGAATGTAATATCAAGCCCTAGTCAGTGTTTGGTACACTAGTTCCATAATTATCTATATATTTACCCTATTAATATGGGTACCTAAACAAATATGATCTTGTGCTCAATAATATCTACTATCACTAAATAGAAACTCAATGTTAACCATCCTCCACTAGAATCAATCAATATATAGCAAGTTAGAGCCACTATGAGCATGTTTAGCACTAGCCTCTTTACTGGTGCCTACTCAAATAGGTGCTAAAATGATAAATGTCTAAAAATAAGTTAGATATCTATAACATCCTCCCCATATATTCATTCTAGTGTTATCACACATCCAACCTCCTCCATAGTTTACACTATAGCTCCCTAGATAGGTAGCCTCAAGATTCGGTAAATATCCTCAGTCGTAATAGTCATCTCACCTATATGAAGCCAAAAGGTGTTGGTGGTATAATCCCATTGCTATAGTAGTACCACTATCATGACAAAGTATTAATGGATATGATGGTAGTATTTTATCCCTCCAAATCCCACCACCTCTAAGAGTGCCTAGTCATAATCATGTAGTAACTCCCATAGCTCCTCTAGAAATGGTGAGACTCTATCCCTCATAGTCAATAACTCATGAGACTATCATAAGAAATATTTTATTAGTTAATTTATCCTTTTCATTTCATTTTTACCCTCTCCTTATAAATAAACATCACTCTTTTTAGATCGATGATGATCCTTAAGGATCAACATTGATCTATTTTAGATCATGGTCAATTCATATGGATCAACGTCAATCTCTCCTTTTTGAAAAATTCTAAGTTTTTCTCCCCTATCCCTTTTATATTCCCAATATACTCTCCCCTTATCTTATTCCCATTACTTTTCCTCTCCTAATCCCTCTCTTAAGCTATAAATGGCAAAAACATAAAAAATATTAAAAATATAAAATACATAAAAAAGCATGTCACCTACCTCATAGTGTACTCATCTTCATTGTTGTCTACTCCCACTATCTTCCATCACCTCATTTGTGTCTCCACATTAGCAACCCATCAATTTTCAGTTATAAAACTCTCATATACTTGATAGTTGAATGAACCTTATTGTTTGCGAGTGGGCTATTTATAGCCATTGTTGAGATTGATGTTGCTCTGTCAGATTTATGTTGATTATCTTCAATCGATATCAATTATTTTTGAGTGATGTCAATTTAATTTAATCATCATCGATTCCTTATGATCTATGTTGATGCCCTTGGCTTTATTACTATTTACATTTTGGATTATTTTTCTTGCTTTAGTTTGCTTTTAGACCCATATTTTCTTTATTTTTATCATAGCTCTCCCATTTTTTCCCTCTTATTACCCTTTAGATTGGTGAATTTTGGCCCCTTATCAATTCCCTAGTGTATTTTGGCATACCCTTGTTTTTTGGAACCTTACCCCATGTAAGATATCAAGGATGTATTTTATCATAACTACATTTCCCTATAGGTATGCATACACCAGATGCTTTGGTTCACTATTCCTATCTCTTATGCTCTTGATTTGCCTTTTATACACTTACTTGTAGCTGTGCATTTAGGTTTTTGATCTAGATCTTTGAGCATTCTTGATTGCATTAATTTTTGTTCTATTTCATGTAAACATGGCCTTCAATTTTTATTGTCCATAGTCTATTTTTAGATTCCTTTACCTATCTTTCATTTTTTCCATACCATCTCATTTATTTTATTTTTCCATTCCATTTTGTTCAAACCGATCATCTGTTGCATTTCAATTCCCATCACACAGTTTGAGGGGGGATACCTCCTCACAAAAAAATAGGGCATTAGGATTTTTTATAGTTTTTGTCTCATGGAACACCAGTGTATACCACTCCATAAAAAGGGGTAAAATATAGATGCTAAATCTATACACCTTGTATTAATTTCATATAACATTATGTCATAATGCCCCCCATGCATTATTATTTTTATAATTACACTTTACCATAATTTTTCCCTCTTACCACCTAGGTTAATAAGTTAATTACTATTGTTAAATAGTAATTACCTCTTTTTAACTTTACCGTTAAAACCATAAAATCAAATAAATCAAATAAAATCTAAATTTTCCCTCCCTTTTATCCTTATTACTCTTTTTACCCAACCTTGTTCCATGGTTAAAATAACCTGAATGACTTCGGAAGTCATTTTAACCCACTTTTACCCTAGGCCAACCCATTATAATAGAATTTCATTTGACTCCTCCCATTCTAGGTAAATAGAAGTCGATCCTCCATGATCAATGTAATCAATTAGGATTGATGTTGATCCATAAATACCCAACAAACCTCCATTGCTCAGGAGGATGGTGATTATGCTTTTACCTTAAAACTCTACCAAAATCTCACTATAGTTCATGTACAAACATTGTGAAAGCTATGTTATCTTTTAGAATCTCCATTTAAAGCATCATCAAGAGGATTTTGTGAAGTTTATTCTCTCATCCCATCAAATTTTATTTTCAATCAAAAAAGTTTAGTATTGTAATCCATTTTGTTCAATTTCTCATAGCTATCATCTTATGTGTCTAATAGTCATCATTTTACATTTGGTTTTATTTATTTTATTAGTTTTTTAGGTTTTTGTTATAGTCTAATTAGTATTTAGTTTTTTTACACAAAATTGATATCAATTCATCTGAATCGACATCGATCCATGTATTTTTAATCAAGTAGATTTAAATAACTTATTTTCTCTATAAAATTTGTGTTTCATCTATAAATCTCTATTTTTATCAATTTTTTTTAATTTCTATTTTCATCATTTTATCAAAAACACAAAGTGTTATTATAATCTATTTTAAAAATTTAATAGTATTTATGAGATCGACATCGATTCATCTGAATTGACATCAATCCTATAGGATCAACATCGATCCCTATTACATCTTTAAAACATTCTATAAATCTCCTATCTATTTTATTAAATACTATTTTATTCATGTAGATGACCTTTCATGTTTTAGTGCATGATTCAGTTAACATATTTGATCTTCTCATACTCCCTCAACCTCTCTTTGCAGATCAAATTGATATAGCTTTTGAGCTAGGGATTTATCTTGTGATTTCAATACGTGGCTTCACTTATATTGCTGAGTTGTTGGCCATAATTCAAGAAGACATATACATTGCTAATGAATTTTGGGATGTATATTTTGATCTTATAAATCTTCTCATTTAATTATCTTTGATATTTTATACTTATATCTATATCTATCTTTATAATTTCATGTTTAAAATAAACTTGAATGTTTGAACATAGGCTGATATCTATTTGGGAAAGTGTGCCACTTCTCAAGAGTAGTTTTTAACCAGGTATCCCACCCATCTATCTAATAATCAATATTTTTTGTTTAAGTGTAGTTTATTATAGTTCATTCCTCCCCATCCAAAGAGGAGTTCTCACAATCAAGCTTAATCGATGGTGTGAAACCAACCATCCATATCTGTAGGTAATCTTAAAAACCTTGCTTATACTTTTATTTTTAATAGTTAATTAATTCACATTATAAAAATAAAAAAAAATATTAAAATAAAGGGATATAAAATGGATAATAAGGACCATGAGATATTTATGTAAATAATGGTACAATGATGAACATGCTTTGTAGCTGATCATAGGGAGAATATGATAGTATAAGGTATGGTATAAGTTCCATGTCACATAAATAACTATACAATTAAATAATTTATCTAACATAAACATCCATCTAAGGAATAATCATCCCAATATAAGGGTAAAATAAGTGCTTAAAAAGTATAAAAAGTTGTAATTAAAGCATGAAAATTGAATGTAGAAAGATTCTAAAGTTGTAAAGAAAAAACCATGAATGTAAGAGTAGCTATGTACATATATATAATGATAAATTAATGATAATAAGGGTATAAAAAATGATATTATGAGGTAAAAACATCAAATGTAAATTAGGTAGAAATATGAAGCATAATATGCCATATCAAAATAATATGTTCATAAATACTAATAGATTTCATGACATACATCATCAATAACATCTAATATATCTTGATATAATTAGAATATATATGTGACCATAATATAATCTATCCTTATTGAGATACATGTGAGTACTTCTTATCACACTATCTCAATGGAAAATGTGGGTGTGCAAGAAGAATAACAAGGTTATGAATGTGGCATCTCCTTTGAATGGTAATAAATGTGAGGAATCAATAATACAAGGTGACTGAAATCCTTTGATATTTTGGATGAATAAGGAGGTTGATAAGGATTATCCTTCACCTTTGAAAAACCCTAAGTATGATTATGATAAGGTTATGGTTTAGGTCATGAAAGAACATAGAAGTGTTATTGTAAACCTCTACGCCTATATGTATGATGTGTAAGACATTGATGCTAAAGAAAATAGACATCCCCATGTTTATGGATATATTATAGAATAATATTAGGTGAAGAGGTAGAGTATTATTAGTATACTATTACTTCTCTAGAATAATAACATAAATACACTACCAAATCTATCGACAACGTGTCAAGGTATGAATGGTTGTACCATGAAAATAAAAAGTATGTCTAGGAAAAATTAACTATAGATATCTAATATCTATATGAAGAGTGGAATAAAATTACTACTAAAATTCTAAGAAAATATGATTTGCATGATAATAATTGGCCTAATAAATATCAACCTTATGGAACTCATAATATGGCTCATCTACCCATTATGTAGGTAGAGGATCAATCTCAGGAAAAGGTAATATGCCATCACCATTAGTATTAAAAATTGGAATAGGATCTATGATAGGATAAAAAACTATGATATATGCACATGGTGGAGGTTTAAATAGTGTGGCTAATATATCTGAAGGGAGAAAGATCAAAGGATTAAAAAACTTGAAAATTTGATATGGTCCCATCATGGCACGATTAATAAGCATGCTCTCAAGAGGCTCAATAGTGACTAGGTGAGAAGTAGTATGTGCATGATTTATATATGACCTATGAATAGTAAGTGAAACATATATAATGTTAGGTACAAGAGAATAAGAAGTAACTACATCAATATAACTAATACTATGAAAGGTGTGATGTAAATAAAAATGATATCTAAGTATTTCCATAATTTTAGCTTGATCAAAATCAACTCAAAATGGGTAACATAATGAATATACATCATTATAATCAAGATTATAATGAAAAATAGTGGAAACATCGATGATATTCTTAGTTTAAGGAGCATGAGGAATGGATTGTTTAGTCTTGGCTAGAGTAACAAAATTATCATCAATTGGTTTTTATTAAGATCAATGTTGTAAATAACAAGGCAATTGAGAAATTATGTGTTAAGGGAGATTATAAGTTTTGATTATCAAACTAATCTCATTTATCTCATCATGATCTAAATATAATAGGTTAGGTGGTATATTATCCAAAATTTTGGGTTGACCATTATATCCTATAGTAGACTTCGTATGGCAGTTAAATAATTGAAATTCATGAAAGGGAATATTAGGTAAAGGTTTAAGGGTGGGGATTAAAATACCATATTCCTAGAACATTTTGAATTATAAGGGTTTGTATCTCCTTGAATCTTATAAATAACATAATTTTAAAGTAATTTAACACATTGTAATGATGATGATGTGATATCACTCATGTGGTGTGTCCAAGGTCATCTGAGTAATATGTAATATGATAATGTAAACTAGAAGATACCAAATTTAATTTTAATAATGATAGGAATCCATGATATGAAGCCAAACACATCTTATAAAATGAATTTGTCTTCATTAATAACCTTGACATGTGATTTGGGTAGCTTTAATGTTCCATTTAGAGTAACCAAGTGTTTTAATGAAATCAAAGGAAGTAACACATGTGATATAACCTCCATTGATCAAAGCATGCTTAAATTATATATCACCAAATTATACATTGATCAATAATGGAGGATCATCTCCTTGAATTAATATTTCATGATGAATCATTTAATTTTTAGGTAATTTGAATGCAAGAGAAGTGTCTATGGTTTCATCAACCTGTATAGACATTTTTCACATTGTTGAAAAATAATAGCTTTAGACTCAAACACAATGGCTTCATTCCCCACATATGGAGGTCAAAGGATATTCATTTAAAATAATATTTGAATTAAATGATTATTATTATGAGGATAAGTCCTCATTATTTTGAGAAAAGGAATTTAGGATGGGAGATGAGAGATTTTTGTTATAGTATCCCATTCATCTTATCTAATTAAAGCTATATCAGATAGAGGTGTATAATGTTGAACTAAGGTTGTTAAAGGAAGGGTGGAAGTGAATTTAAATTAATGTTGATAAGAGGGATTTGATTTAGAGTTAGTTGATGTGGTTGTTGCAATTATATTTGATTGAGTTAAATTAGGTAATGTTCTGGATGTAAATGTTAGTGTGATATGTGGTTCTATAAATGATTTTATAGGTGGTGAAAAAGTCAAAGAAACAAACTATGTTTCCACTTTAGGAATTAAATTTAAGAAATTTTGGTGATAAACAAGGATGGGAATTTATATCAGTATAAAGTGAATAGGTATCCAAACATTATTTTTGAGTAGAAACATGTGGAATAGTTGTGGAAGGGGTAGGTTGTGTTAGATTTTTGGGGATTGTTGTCATAAATTTAAAGTTCTGAAAAATAATATGGGTAAGAATATTGGACAGTAAAAAAAGATGGGA
Source organism: Torreya grandis (assembly GCA_037957365.1). Lineage (NCBI taxonomy): Eukaryota > Viridiplantae > Streptophyta > Pinopsida > Cupressales > Taxaceae > Torreya > Torreya grandis. Next base: position 40,285 of record JARHVA010007406.1, read on the forward strand.
AGTTTTTATAACTATAATTTGGATAAGGGTCAATATAATAAACTACTCTCCTCATATTTTTCATGTTGACAACATTCTCATCATTAGGATCAATAAAAGTTTCAATAGTGTTGGTAGTGGGAGGTTGAGTAGTAATTTTTTAATGATTAGGAATAGGATCCTTGTAAAGTATGAGATGATCATTAGCTTGATTAAGGGAATAATGTTTAGTTTTAGTTTCCTAAACCTTAGTTTATTATTTATAATCTTGTTGACAGTCATTAGTTAGGGTTTAATGATCAAAATTTGGACCATTAAGATATTCAAGATCAAATTTTCATAATTGAAGGAAATTTTCATCAGAGTGACCCCAAATTACATGATAACAACAAAATTTATATGTATCATACCAATGATTAGTATGGAAAGTAGGGTCAAGATCTCATTATGAAGGGCTTGGAAGATTATTTTTAATTTCCATCATGGAAAGAGGTTTGTGATAATATACATTGTTTACTTGGGAAAATGTAGCATTATGGTGTAGTAGAGGGTTGGTTCAAAGTGGTTGTGAAAGAGTAGCATCACTGGAACCACTTGGAGTAATATCATGAATAGCGTGAATAGAAATAAAATTATTTATAACAACATCATTGTTATCTTGTTAGTTTTTAGATATGATAAGAATTCAAGTTACAATAAGAGGATGGGAAGCTCAAATTGTATGATGATAAAATATTGATTTTTGGATTGGTTAAGGGCTTCTTAAAAAAATTTGGAGAAAGGGTAGTAACACAATATTTTATTTTAGGATGAATAATATTAATTAATAAGTGAAATAGGTTATATTCTGACATGTTATATTTAGCTTTATTAAATAAGGATTTTGATCATTTAATGAACACTTGTGTATCTTTAGATTTTAATTATTTAAATTTGAATCAAGGTAATTTATGTTTTGGAAGGTCATTAGTTTGTAATTCTTGCACCAATGAATTAAGTATAAAATATAAACTAGATATAGTATGAGATTTGAGTTTATTATACCAATCCAAAACACCACCTGAGAAGGTTTTATCTAATCTATTGGTGGTGGCAAAGGTATTGAGTTTAATTAAATATTTTTATATGTTTATAAAATCTTCCTAGTGAAAATTATGATCAATGGATACATTATAAGTGATACTAGGAACAATACCACCTATTTCAATGATTGAAATTTGAGTGAGTAGGGGTTGATTTTATAGATTTTTGATAGTATTATAGAAAAGTGGAGGTTTAGGTATGAGGTTACCCCATGAATATCTAAACAAGGTGGTGGGTGGAAAGACATTAGGATTTTTCACTCCCCATTTAGTAAGTTAAGGATGATTTTATAATTGAAAATTTTGGTTTTGCATTTGTATCATTTAATTTGTACTATTAGTTTCAAAAGCGGTCATTTAGTTTATGGCTTGTAATAAATTTGTATTGTGGCTTGTTTCATGCCCATTTTTTTTATTAAAAAAAAGATATGTGGCACATCAATAAACCAATAAAACACCTTCAAACATAAATAAAAAAACAAATCCATTCCAAACATAAAACATCAAAAGGAGAATCCTACTACTACAAATAAAATTAATTAGAGCATGACATAAATAAAATGCCATAATGCTAATTAATTTAACCCATAATAGGAATTATACACAATATTTTCCCTAATAATATATGCACATAATATGTTTATATGACTATAAATTTAAGCATACTTTAAAACTGACACAATCGACATCCACATGATATCTTCGATGGATCTAAGGCCATGCTAGCTTTTCATCATTCTCTTTGGGAAATTATTACCATGTGAAATCATATTTATTACCTAATTTTTTAAAAATATGTTTCATTTCACCTACATCCTTAGGATTATGGATTATCAGGATGATGCCATATGGAAACATCGCACTAGCCCACTAGCTTGGAAGTTTTTCCCTCAGTATAAACATTGATAGGATAATGGGTTACCAATATGATACCATGTGATTAAATACATATATCCCACTAGATCAAAGTATTTATACTATATACAATCCTCTCTAGGGTCATGAGTTTCTAGGATGATGCCATGTGGTAACATCTCACTTACTTGCTAGACCTACACCAAGTGTACATCAGACCATGTTGACATCACTCTTGGATTAGTGGGGTGGAAGAACATGGATTAATCCAAAACACATATTAAATTTCATTAAATTTAATAAGGAAAAATTCAAATAAACACAAGTAAAAATCTCAAGTAAAATCAAAAAAATGAGACTCAAGATGGAAGCCTTTAGAACTTGTGTTCATGACATTTGTTCCAACAAAGTCACAATCATTTTTCCAAATACCAATAAACTTAAATAAATATTTTATAAGTATTTAGAAATTTTGTATTTATTTCAAAGTTATAAAAACTCCCACTCATGAAAAAACTCTTGAAACTTATTCATCGAAAGGCACAAAGGCCTACAGACATCCAAATCTAGCCATAACTAGCCTTTGAGAGGACTTTAGACTGATTCCTACCAATCATTGAAAATTAATCCTATGAATCATTAAATGTCCAAAATTTGGCTATGCATCATTTATAAATAATAAAAATCATTCTAGGGCATCACTATGTGGGATACTACCCTGATGTAATAATAACCTCTCTCAGATTCATCCCCAATCACTTTATGGCATATCAAATGTCAATTTGGCCTATAAACCCATTAAGTGGGGTACTTGATCAAATATTTAAAGATAAAAAATAATAATCAAAATGAATTAACTAATTAAATAATATTAAATTCTTAGTTTAATTATCCATTTGTAATTAATGAAAATAAAAAAATGGAAATTCCAAAATTCAAAATATCAAGTCTTTTCATCATTGCCTTTATGAGTTGTCAAGCTCTTTAAAAATATTCCAAAATATCTAATTTCATATCCATCCATAGTAATTAAAAATCTTAATTACATGAAATTTTTTAACTCAATAGTACTTAGTCTCAACACACTTAGGGTTAGCTTGAACCCATTACATGTTTAAACTCAACCTTGAGGCTATAAATACAAGGCCATACCCCTTCATTTAAAATCTTGGATATTTTAGAGTTATTATCAATTATTTAATCCATTAGCCTCATTAAATTAATGTTACCATGCCAAAATATTAATCCAATCAATAAAAGCCTAAGTACTAATAAAAGGTGAAGCCAATAAATCTCCATTGATGAATATTTCTTGATGCACAAGCTGAGGAATCCATTTCAACAAGCCATTTTAGAGATCTAAGGAAGGTAAAATAAGGTTGTATTTTATGTTTTAGTTGTGTTTTATATTCATTATTATTACCTATTCCCTCACTAGTGTCTAGGCTATAGGTATTAGGATTTTAGTGTGTTTATTTGATTTTTACTTCTTGGACTAATATAAGATTGATACCCTCTATGTATTCCTTGTCCATAGTTGGAATGCCCAATGGGACACTAGCATCCCATATAACCAAGAATATTGATATGATAATTTATTTTTTCTAATAGATGCATAAAAATCTATAAATTTCAAGTTTTAACTTAATTTTTTACATCTTTCTATTTTAAGCAGGTCACAGGTTGTAGGAATCAATGTCGATTCAGGGAATCGATCAAAATGCCTATGTGAAAAATAAAACATGGTAAGAACATATCTAATAGTGGTTTCTCTTGATTTCTCTTTCTTTCACTTTGTGTTTGAGGATCTACATAGTGTTTATCTGACCCTTTTATTTTAGGATTCAGTGATATATTTTGGTTTAGAGGTCATTTTATTAACAATTTTTCTATCCAAATAACATGTGTTTTCTATGTTTTATAGTAAGCATCAATGATTTTCTGAATCAATGCTAATATATATGAGTCTAAATTGATCTCTTTGGATTGACACCAATATATGTGGATTGATCATGATCGATCTCTGAGATAGAATATAGAAAAACTTGAGAGATAAATTTGAAATGTTGTTTCCTCATTTTATATTGGTCTTCTAAGTAGGTAGACCCTCTAAAAAAATTTAGGAACCAAAAGGACAAAATAAGACATTTAAAAACACTCTAAATATGAAAATACACATTTTAAATTGGTTTTTTAAAATCTTTTTTCTTCAAATTATTTTCATTTTGTTTAAAGCTTTCAACAAAAAATTCCAAAAGGCTTAAAATTCATAACATACTTCATTTTGGTGTTATAAAATGAAATTTCACATTAGTTAAACACTCATAAGATTTTCATTTTTTATGCATGTTTATTGAAAGTGTTTGTTTTAGTAGGATGAGTGATGCACGTATGCTCTCCCCATCCCCTCTAGGAAACTCAAGTGATAAAAAATGCTCACTCTTTACATTTGTTTATTTGGTCTAAAAACATAGAAGGAAATTTTTTAAGGCCCTCCCCAAAAGTATTATGATTTGGGTGACCCCATCATGACCCTAAAGTCCTTCCATTTTTCTTTATTTTTCATGTATTTTGGCTTGCGGGTTGGATTTCATCACGTCGTCACAAGTTCTCTATGGAAGCATTGACCCGCAAATTCATCTCCCAACATAATTTCAACCCCACTTTTAGTGGGGTATATAAATTTGGGTGACCTATTAGGACACTTGTTTTAAGTGGTGAAATTTTTTTATTAGTGGTACTCGACCTTAGAATGCAAGGGCAACATAGACATCACACTATCTTGAGAAATTAATAGATATAACGATTGTGAAAAGGATAAGATATTTTAATAAAAATATAATTGAAATGAATCTAAATGATGTGATTGTGCCATATTATTTACCACATATATTGGACTATATATAAATGATTTTAAATCAATAGTTTAGATACTCCCACTTGCCACCAAAATAATGTTGATGTAGGGTAAGTAACCTGAAGTTCCATATCATAGTACAAACTCTTTAGAGAAGAGGGTACATAAAAACCCTAATTTACATGTGTTTTTTTGTATTAATAATTTAAAAGTCCTCTCCAGATCAAGTAGATAGATGGAATTGGATAGTATGATTCAACCTTGTCAATTTTAGGATTTAGGACATTATTAGGTGTTTTTGTCATTTTGTTCATTTTTACTTACATGGCATTTAGTCCAAACTATTTGTTTGTAATAACATGTCAAAAATGAGTATTTTATACACATCAATCTTTTTTTTGAATAAGTTTTATGCCATACATTTGACATCACACATTTTCCTTAGTCTTTTTGCTAAATTTTTATGTGTGTGTCACTTATTTGAAAAGGGTGCCATTACGTTACCCATCTACTTCAAGTCTCATTCGTTAAAGTTATTAAAAGTAAACCATTTGTAATACCATTAGATAAATATATAATCATTATGATGCTTAAATTATTCCAAAAACATGATACCTTATGTCCAACTTTGAAAATAAAAACCATGTGTGGCTTTTGGATATATGCTTAGTACCATCATGCCATTCATTCTAGTCTAACTTTTTATTTATTTAAAAGAAGTATAGTCTTCTAAATTGAGTTCATAATTGGTCTTGACAAGTTTAAATCCAAACATTGATTGGTTTCTACCTATGCCTCATGTAGTTTTGACTTAGACATCATTCTTTCACTTCTAGGTTCTGTAACTTAGGTTAATTTATTGCTCAATTTAAAGACTCTTTTTGTATCTAGATTTGGATAAGTGATCTATCTTACATATTCCTATAGTTTTATGCATTTTTCTAGTTGATCAAGTTTGTGTTTAAATTTGAATGCCTAGTTTATGTCAAAGTGTTTCAAATTTTTTATATTAGCTCTCTCTCCTTTTAGACCTTATTTTGTTTAAAGTCTAGCTTTTGTGCCTTTTCCAAAATACCTAAAAATACTTATTTTGAGCCTATATTTTGTTCCTTGTTTTCCAAAAGACCTAATAAAATTTATTTCTCTAGACCTAATTTAGACTTGTTTGAATCACCTTTTACCTAAGTTAGGCATTTTGGGTTTTTTTATCCACTTGACCTTTTTATTTGAGATGTTTAACATTAGACATTTGATGTTAAAGTGTTTTAGACCAAGTTTTATCAAATACATTTTTGGAGATACAACTCCATTTCTTAGATCAAGTTAGACCATGCTTGGACTAGTTGTCATTTTAGACATTTTTTTTATGAGTTTATAGAGCAATAGGATTTTTCATGAAATTTGTTGTCATTGAGTTGGATATGTATCTGTATACTCATAATAGATCCATGTATAATACATGTTATGATAACATGGTAACACAAGATGAATTGTTCAAGACCCCCTTCAGTGATGATGTGGTTTGTGAGAAGGATCCCTATCCTCCTTACATTGATCAATATAGGGTGCAAATCCAAGATCCCTTAGCCCATTATTTGGTTAACATGCCTTCATCCAAAGTAAGAACAATAATAAACTATATAATATCTCTCTAGCATACCATCAATTATAGACCAACCTTAAAAATAATTGTACTACATTACTATGAATTTGACATATGACCCTCATGTTAGGTTGTGGAGCTAAAAGCTTCACCCAGATGCAAACATGAAGGGTTGCTGAGTGTCACAGTCATCGACATCAGTCAGGCCAACCAGCGTTGGTCAGGTGTAGATAGGAAGCTACTGACATTGGTCAGGGATCAGCTGACATTGGTCATCTCTAGGCAGACAAGGACTGACGTCGGTCACCTGTGCGGTTCTGAACTATGAGTTTCATGAATAGTTTGTTAACAAACTGGTTGTTTGCATGATAAAGGCTAATTTTAGTCTTGGAGCTATGGATCTAATTATTTTAATTGGATGTCTAATTATTTTTTGCATGAAATCTATTTAAGAGACTCATGGGTTGTATTGTAAAGTGTGAGGGATCAAAGTAGGGATTCCCCAAGTGCTAGATAGAGAGAGCAAGCTTGGCTCCTCATAGTGCCACAATACCAAGGGTGTATGATTAGGTAGATTTGTAGGTTGTACAAGGTCTAGTAGAAGATCCACAGGGGTGTTGGTATGGTAGAATCATAAGGACTTGGTGAGTCAAGGACAAGGGTTCTGTTTGAGTATGTAAGATTAGGTTGATCTACAAGTTTTTGCAAGATCAGGGAGAAGATCTACATGGGTAGGTAAGGTCGATTCATCTACAGGTGTGTGTGTGCAAGATCTAGGTTTGTGGGTGTGCAAAACCAAGTTGATTTTTAGGTGTGCAAGATCAGGGAGGTCAACAACACAATAGGTAGCAAGATCAGGGGAGATCTACTTGGAGTATGTGTGAATACTCAGTGTACTGGCAATAGTGATACTGATTGGTTGGAGGTGAACAACAACTCTGTGTTTGAGTTAATTGTTGGGACCGTGATTGAGAGAGTGAGATATTGAAGAGATTTACTATTTATGCCCTAGAGGTGTGGGAGCCCTAGAGTAGTGTAAGGAAGAAGTCTATGGCATCTTCTTTATTGTATTTCCTTCTGGAAGAGTATTAATACAATTGGGTATTGTCTCTCATATTCTGTGTTATTTTTGAATTCTAGTTACTTGTTACTTATAGTTAAATTCCACTTTTAGTTGCTTGTACATGGTAATAAATTATGCTTATGGGTCCTGACAAGTGGTATTAGAGCTTTTGGTTTGGTTTACTAATAGGTTGTATCAGATCTGGTTAGTGTTTGTTGATTATAGGTCACTTTCAGGTGTTTCTGATTGAGTGAGAGTATAGCAATGGCAGAAGAAAGTAAGCTAAGAATGGAGGAATTCAAAGGCACAAATGATCAATTACAGAGTTATGGAAAGAAAGAGCAGGTAAATAGATATTGTTGGTTGGTATAAGATTAGCATGAAGGAACTGAAGAAGCAGATGTTGCAGGTGTTGTTGCACAAGATGCTCTGGTATGTTCCTTAGGTAAAGTAGAATCTTGTTTTATAGATTTTGTTGCCTCTTTCCATGTAGCTTGAAATAGAGTATTTTTCTAGGTTAATTTCCTTGAAGACTTTGGAAATATTTATTTAGGGGCTGGTGTGCCTTGTCAAAGTTTTGGCAAAGGGGAAGTGTGGCTGAAATTACAGACAGTCAACACATGGGTGTTGAAGGAGGTCATGCAGGTCCCAATCTTGAAGATGTGGCTAATTTATTCAGGAAAGTTGGGTGATGAGAGATGCACAAAAAATCTCATAGTAGATGCACTCGAATTAGTAGGTGGTAAGAAAGTAGGTATCCTTTATCTATATACTTATATTATTGATTCTTCTTCTATTGTGAAGACATGGCTTTGTAGTCTTGGTCACATAAGCAAGAAGGAGATGCATGTTCTTAAGCAGAAGTCAGATGTGTTTGACAGCCTTAAGAACTAGAAATCCTTGGTGTTCATGGAGGAGATGATGGACAGAGATCAGCGGATGGGACTAGATATCTCTGAGCAGGGCAATTTGGACAGGGTTTTGATTCAAAGTAAACTCACGAGTAAAAAGTCATCACTCATAGGAAAACATAGGTACCGCCATCGATCATGGGTAAATGACATCGAATAGATAGGCACCGACATTAATCATGTGCAAACTAGAGGAGTTCATGGTGTTGGGTAGGTGGTGACCGATGTTGGGCATGAAACTGGTGTCAGTAGTCAGGACAGTCACATGGAACTGATGTCGGTCAGATGTAGACTGTGTGGTGACCGAGGTCAATCACTGGAATGCATTTTGGGTAGATAACAAGCTATCAAGGAGTCTCAAATGCCCATATGGAGGACTAAAAGGGTAAGTAATCCTCAAATTCATTATTCCTCTTCTTTATACTTGTTGCTCATTATAGAGCAAGTAGGATCTAGGAAATAGTGGGAGCATGGCATGAATTCTTTGGTAGAGAACCAAATGGGAGATTTGGTAGAGTTTTTAGCTAGGATGAAAGCACTAAGAGACAAATGGATTCCTTGGTTAAAGAATAGAGAGAATGGACACATGAGATGGAAGGCTGGGTCATATGGTCTTGAGGAAGCAATAGGATAGTGGTACAGGTTTGACAGGTGTATGACAAAGCATGGCTTTAGTTAGTGTCATGGTAACCATTGAGTTTGTCTTACCAGGTTGGATGATGGTCGCGATATTATCCTATTACTGTATGTGGATGATATGTTTGTTGCAGGTTCAGATATATAGGGTTTTGCTGAGCTAAAGGTAAGGTTAGTTTAGTGGTTTGCCATGAAGAATTTATGAGCAACAAAATTCTTTGGCATGAGTAATCCTAGAGATAGGGAAGATCACAAGTTGATGTTGTCACAGGATGATTATGTGAAGGTAGTGTAGGATGCAGAACTAGGCAGCACACCTATGGATGGACAGTTCACAGAATAGGGTCCCCAGTCACATGATGAGGTTGAGTACATGTGTACTCCCTAATATTGCCCCAGTAGTGGGAGTTGTCAGTAGGTTTGTAGTTAATCTAGGAAGGAAGCACTAGAAAGCAGTTCAGTGGGTTCTTAGGTATCTGAGAGGGACTAGTAGTAGGTATACATGCTATGCAGGGTTAGTCACTTCAGATGTGGTAGGTTACTTGGATGACAGGATTTGCATCATAGCATGTGTGGTGGTTGGTCTTCAAGATTGAGCTTGAAGATGGATACAAGCCAGGAAAAAAATTAGATGGTGTACAGGTACAGGTTTAGGTGCAATTGTTTATCTCCAAGTGGGAGATTGTTAGGTTGTGGAGCTAAAATATTCACTCAGATGCAAATATGGAGGGTTGCTGAGTGTCACAGTCACCAATGTCAGTCAGGCCAACTAACATCAGTCAGGTGTAGATAAGTAGCTATCGACATTGGTCAGGAATCGGCTGATGTCGATCATCTTGAGGTAGACAGGGACCAATGTTGATCACTTGTGCAGTTAAAAACTATGAGTTTCACAAATAGTTTGTTAATGAACTAATTGTTTGCATGATAAAGGCTAATTTTAGTCTTGGAGCTACGGATCTAATTATTGTAATTGGATGTCTAATTATTGTTTGCATGAAATCTATTTAATAGACTCATGGGTTGTATTATAAATTATGAGGGATCAAAGCAGGGATTCCCTGGGTGCTAGATAGAGAGAGCAAGCTTGGCTCCTCATAGTGCCACAGTACCAAGTGTGTATGATTAGGTAGATCTGCAAGTTGTGCAAGGTCTAGTAGAAGATCCATATGGGTGCTGGTATAGTAGAATCATAAGGACTTGGTGAGGTAAGGACAAGGGTTCTATCTGAGTATGTAAGATCAGGTTGATCTACAGGTTTTTGCAAGATCAGGGAGAAGATCTACATGGGTAAGGTTGGTTGATCTATAGGTGTGTGTGTGTGAGATCTAGGTTTGCAGGTGTGCAAAACTAGGTTGATTTGTAGGTGTGCAAGATTAGGGAGGTCAACAACACAATAGGTAGCAAGATCAAGGGAGATCTACTTGGAGTATGTGTGTATACTCGATGTACTGGCAGTAGTGATACTGACTGGCTGGAGGTGAACAACAACTTTGTGTTTGAGATGATTGTTGGGACCGTGATTGAGAGAGTGAGCTCTTGAAGAGATTTACTGTTTATGCCCTAGAGGTGTGGGAGCCCTAGAGGAGTGTAAGGAAGAAGTCTATGGCATCTTCTTTGTTGTATTTCCTTCTATAAGAGTATTAATACAATTGGGTATTGTCTCTCATATTCTATGTTACTTTTGAATTCTAGTTACTTGTTACTTCTGGTTAAATTTTGCATTTAGTTGCTTGTACATGGTAATCAATTGTGCTTTTGGGTCCTAACACCTTATTTTTTTTATCATCACTTGATTGAAAATAATGATGAATTTTTAGTTAGACCCATGGATGTATGGGAAAATTTTCCAATAGACTTCCCCCATGAAAAGTTGGCTAGTCTAGTTAGAATGCCTTTTAACATACCTTATAATCAAACAATTAAACATGCCTATAATTTTAATCCTCAAGTGCTCATGTTAATTTCATATCTTAACCCACATATGATTTTCATTGGAAAGGGAATTGTAGAGGACCACTTTATACAAATATAAACAATGTATCAAACCTATTTAAAATTAGCACATAATTTTAATAACATGGCCATGTCAAATGATCGATTCATAAAGTTATCTCCTTCTATAGGGGTATTAATCAAATTGATAGGTCAGGACAATTTAGGTATAAACCCATTTATGCAAAGCACTTTAGTTGGTGACATGTTCAATATCCCAACTATTAAAGAGGTGTCTATTTTTTCTATAGAGAACAATGTGATAAATGTGGTGGATAACGTGCAAGTGTAATCTAATCTAAGCTAGAGTGGTTTAACTACACCAACAACTAGTACGTAATAAGTTATTTTATTTAATACCATGATCATTTTGTTATAGTAGGGGGAAAGAAATCCTACATCCTAGCCATAATAAGCTACCTCTAATCCTTAACATGTAGAGTAAAAAATACTCTATGTTTCATTTTGATTTCCACTCACGCAATCCAAATTTTTTCCCTATACACTTCGGTTCGAAAAGATGGAGGTTTTGACTTAGAGCACGGGCTTAAATTTCTTTTTTCCTCTATTTTGTCTAAGTGTCAAAATCAAGCGGAAGCTGCCAAGTGTCATCGGCTGAGGCACCTTTCATAATTTCTAGAAGTTGGTCAGGACATGCCACACATCTCATAATAACTCAGTGAAATGTGACAAGTGTTGACGTCCATGTTTCATGTCTGCATCTATGTTTCAAATCTCTTTTGAGTGGAAGGTTTCAACAAGCTAAGTATCAGGATCAAGTGAAAGGTGCCAGGTGGCAACAACAGAAGGTTTCAATGTGTTTTTCTAAAAGCAATGGAAGATGCCACATATCCCTAGCTGAAGAAAGTGGAAGCCACCATGTGTCAAGCTCCGAATTATCTTCATTTTGTTTCATTGACAAGAAAAGACTGTGGTGGGTCCCAAGTTTTGTTCTGAGGCAAGTGGAAGTCACCGAGTGTTGTCATCCATGTAAATATGAAATAAGGCCTAAATGTTTCTATAAAATAGACAAAGAGACATAGAGACTGACCAGTGTCACCTTCTGTAGCATTCTCAAAGGGTAGTTAAGAGTAGTGGAGACCGCCACATGTCCCTTGTTTAAAATTCATGAAAAGTGCCACCTGTCCCTCTTCCCTTTTTGAATTTGTTAGGACAAGAGTGATTTGGGTCCCATTTTCTATAGAAGTTGTTTAAGTTTTGGAGAAGTAGATGGTGATCGATGTCAAGGACCAAACACTTCTAAGTGAAGATACAGTAAGAATATAGGTAATGTGGAAAGTGTTGTGTGTCTTTAGTAAGTGTTGTGGAAGCTGCCAAATGTCATTTTTTGGTGCTTCCTAAATAATAAGAAGGTTTTCAAGTAAAATAGGGGAAATTGGCCAAGTGTCATTTTTCAGTGCTTCCTAAACAAGAAGAAGGTTTTCAAGTAAAATAGGGGAAATCAGCCAAGTGTCCTCTTTCATTTGATAGAAGGGAGAAACCTGTGTATCTATTTTAGCCAATGAACTATAGGAAGATAAAACATTTCAGAATCTAAGAAATATCTTCTGTTAGACACTTTTAGTTTAGTTAGAGTTTAGTTGGGCTGTTAGATTGGGAACACGTAGACAATTTGGAGCAAATCCAATGCTATAAAGAGGGGTGCAGAGATCACCAAAAATCATCATCAGAAGATTGGAGAGAATTTTTTTGTGAGAGACTATTGTCAAGAGTCTTTAGACTTTTAGAGCTATGATCAGGACTATCATTTGCCTTTATTCTATTTTCTTTAGTTGGAAAGTTTATGTAACTATGCATGTTTTTGTTCCTTTTATGTGACTAGAGAATTAATAAGAAGACTGAGTTTTGTGCCCTTATTGATGTTTTTTGTGTCATTGCAAAAGCAGTCTAAGCTGTGAGCCTCTATTTCTATTGTTTCTATCTTTTACATTGATCATGCCTTGTTCATTCTTTAATGTAATTGAATCTTACATATAGTTTCACTGTACATAAAATTAAGGGCTGAATTACATTCAGGTGCATCGTCATAGTTAGATTTTCTTTCTTTGCATTTGTGTTTCTATTTAAATTCATATCCCTTTCCTCCCAACACTCGAGATAAAGAAGAGACCAACTTCTTAAAAATTTGGATGTCCCATTGTTGGTGTTAGAATCAAGCACAATTTTAACCATCAATAGTTTTTTGGCATGCCCAGTGGAACACCTTCTTGAAGTTTCTTTCAAGACCGTATGAACCAAAGATTTACAAGGAGTCAGAGTGGTGGACCAGTAAGCAGATCTCAATCTGCTATAAATCCAGGTATTCTTTTGCCACATTTGGTGACTAGTCCAAGAAGAAGAGTAAATTAGTTTATACCAATACCAAGAGTAAATATGGGAGCTCCTATACCCCCAAGAACTTATGCAAGTTAGAACATTGGTAGTCCTCTGATTCTCCCAATACCACCATCCACTTGGGATCCTATCCCAGTAAATGCCTTGAAAGTTCTACCCAAATTCAGTGGGTAAGATTTTAAAACACCTGAAGAACATTTTCAAGATGTGTTTGATGTCTATCCCATACATGTTGTCACGCAGTAGAATGTTGCCATAAGATTGTTAGTAGCTTTTTTTAAAGGAAAGACCCTAGAATGGTATAGATCTTTGACCCCAAACACAATATCTACATGGGATCAACTTAGAGATCTTTTCTTTGAAATATTTGAAGAAAAAGGTGATAAGTCTTTTCTTTTGCAATAATTAATTAATATTCAAAGAGTAGCACAAGAAGCAATGACTGACTTCAATTCTATATTTTAAAAGACTTGGGAAAGGATTCCTACTACAACTAGACCATTACTAGGTATGGCTATAGTGTTTTATCTTAAGGCTTTAAATTTAGATATATCTGTTATGATTTAGTTACTTGGAGGTCAGACTCTACCGGAGGCTTATGACTATGCAATCAGAGCTGAGAATAATTTGATAGATGCTAGAAAGTTTCCCCCAAGGCCTCCCATGCCCATGTTTCTATAAATTACCTTGCCATTACCACAAGAAGCCCCTAAATCCATAGCCCCACCTGTGTCTATGTATCAATATCCTCAACCACCTGCTAAAGAACTTGTCCTTGGTCAGTCATCTGAGATGGATGATATCAAGAATATCTTAAAGACATTTTCTAATGATTTGATTAACATAAAGAAACAACATAACCCTTACCCCAGACCTCAATATCAAGGCTATCAAGGAAATAAATTTTCATCACAACCAAACCAATATCAGGGTCCTCAAAGGAAAAAGAACTCTTAGCCAACAAACCAATTAGTTGCAGTCCCTACACCCTCACAAATTATTCCCCCAATTCAAATAGAGAAATTGTTCAAGGGAAAAATAATTATGCAGACAACACCAATGCCTGGTGTTTTCCTTGTAATAATGCTCATACACCTAGAGATTTTCCAATGGGTAATCTATAGCAAAAGGTAGTAGAGCAAAGAAGAATGGATGGACAATTTGCTAGTACTTCAAATGCACAAACTTATCAGTCTCCTAGTATGCAAAATTTGGTCTTGATGGCTCAGATGCAAGGAATGTCTTTGCAACAAGAAGAAGTAGCCCTTGAACATGCTTTATTTTCATGGATTGAAGATGAAGAATCAATATTCTTGAATGAAGCTTTTGCTTCCAAGAAACCAGTGGTACAATCAGACTAATCTACTAGATCAAAGAGAAGGATGATGGAATAGCCTGAAGTTGCAAATAGTCAAGTTATGAAGAATCCTCCATTTCAAAGTCAAAGAAACATTGTTGTCAGACAAGAAGTGCCTCATCTAGTATAGAACCAAGTGATTCCTACACAAATTCAATAAAAGGCAAGATATCCTTATTTTCAAAGAACTCAAGCATTAAGACCAATGAATGTGGTGGATCAATTGAAGAGGACTCCAACACAAGTATCAATATGGGACATATTATATATCCCTAAACAAAAGACACTATTACAAGAAGCTTTACAAGGCCAAACAGTGCCCAAACATACTAAAATAAAAAAAAGATGTGTTATAAAAGAAAATCTCAAAGACAAAGTTCATCTATAGACAACATCCCTTGTGAATAATGCACCAGAGGTAAGCAAGTCCAAACTAGAAACATTTTATTTGACTTTGATAGTTGGCAAGAAACTTCTACATAATGCAATGATAGATTCAGGGGCTAGTACTATAGTAATGCCTAAGCAAATAGCAGATGCTTTAAAAATAAAGTATGAATTACTCACTAAAGGAGTCATGCAGTTAGATGGAAGAGTAGTACAAACAATAGGGAGAATTAAACAACTCCCATTGCAATTATATACTTGTCCCAATATAATTGTCAATGAAGATGTAGTAGTCATAGATATACCTCCTATTTTTGGTTTATGTTTATCCAGAGACTTTACAGCCAAGATAGGAGGATATATGTCCCTTGATTGGTCTCACCTCATCTTAAGAACCAAATATGATTCAAATATGAAGATATTGTCTGAGCCACTATATAAGGATCATATCACCAATGAACCAACCTCAAAATTATAGGTAGCTCATGCTATGTTGAATAAGGAAGAAAGGTTTTTTGTTGAGGAGTTAGGTGACTGGAATGAACATTATTAAGAAGAGGAAAATAATCATTTGTTTTCTTTAATGTAAAATGATCCATATGTAAATTATGACTCTACTGGTCTAGGCAATTTTGTCATATTTGATGAAGATCATAAAATCTCAAATGTTTTAAGGGAAGAAATGCCAAAAGATACCACTTATATCAATCCTTGAGTCTCTCAAAATGAATTCCATATTCTGAGTGGGAAGTCACAAGCTTATGCCTTAATCTCTGATGAGGAAGAGATAATTTTTGACTTTCTTCTCACCTTCAAGATGATATGGAGGAGCATGGACACTTTCTTGATCATGATTTGAGCATCTTGTTTGAAGTCATTGGGGTAGGTTATAATATTCTTCAAGGAGGCTGTGAGCTAGTTATGGATGGACAAAATAATGTTGAAACCCAAATAAATATTCAAAATTACCGCAAACTTTCAGAATTATCCTTTCAAGAGGTTGGTGATTTTAAAGATAATATTTTTAAAGTCATTAAAGAGGATGATCATGCAATAGAATCTATTTTGAGGTAGAAGGAGATAAGCCAATAAATGATATATATCAAAGAGCTTATGGTGACGAGAAAATAACCATAGATTTCTTGATTATACATGCTAGTATGAAGAACTAGCATTCGATAAGCTTTCAAGAATGAGAAAACTATGTATATGTTGAAAGCATAATTGACTCTCATCCACTCAAATGTAGGCTAATCAAGGTGGCATGCAAGAAGAGAAAGTCACCAGAACTTCACCCCATTTAGCCACTCATCTAGCAACATAAGTCATCTCACCATGAAGGATACTTTAGAAATTCTTCTTTTGATCCAGGAGGGAGGAAAAATTACTTGGTTAATGTATTATAGTTAGATATTTTCCCTTTCTTAGTTGCTTTATTTTCCCATTTTTTCTTTCCCACTCTTTCTTTTAAATAAGTGTTATTTGAACACATAGCCTCAGCTCGGAGCCTTTTCAAAATTTTCAAAAACTCCTGACACTTTAAATATCTCCCAAATCTTAAATTCCCTAAGGTACCTTGTGTATCTACTTACATGACATGTCTAACTCATTGTTCCATGAAGATTTAGTAAGATTTGTTAATGGTTATCTAGGTTTAATGCCATTTTGAAACTTGATGGGTCAATAAATACTTCATAACAAGAGTTAAAGCTTACATGTTTCTCAAACATTCTTGCGTCTACTAGAAAACCCCTGCTACTTACATTTTAGCTCATAGTAAACCTGCTTAAGCAAAAGTGCTTTCTGTTTTACAAAAGTTCATACTGGTTATCATATAATAGATATAGATATGGAGGGAACACAATATTCACAACAAGGAGCTAGGATTTATGAATCCCTTGATAAGTTTCTTACAAGAAATTCATATGTTTTAGCCCCCACACAACCATTAAAGACCTACCCATAGACCAGAGTCCTTGAAGTTGGTCAAGTGAGTGACCCAACAAAGATAAAAGATTATGCAGATGAAGTGATGGATCCAATTACTCAAAGAACTACTAGCAAAACTCTCAGAGAAGGGGCACATCAAAGGTGTCTTCAGAGGGCCAAGGTGGGACAATATGAGACATTTACAATGAGGATATGGAACTCTCAACTGGCACAATTCATTGTCCTAGCTATGCATCTATGCCCTGATTTAGTTGAAATAAGTGCCAAATTGTTTCATGCATCTTCTAGTACCATACAATAGGGTCCATTTATATTGAAAATTACACCATAGGCTATCATAGATATGTTGGCCCTATACTATGATAAGACAACCATGTTTCCTACCATTGCTAAGATGCAAAAAACATGGGAAAATGTCAATACTCAATTAAGATTTATGAAAATAGGGCTGCAATTAGGTGATGATTATACAACTGTGTCACCACTACCTACAATAAGAGAAAAATTTACACAAGTGAGTCAAGATGCACTCTCCATGATAGCTTTCATTTCAAAAGGGAAGATGATATAACCATCTATGTAGAATAAATGGCTATCCTCTTCAGATTAAAAATTGTTTATAAGACTCAAGAGTATCAACTTGATTTATCTAAGCATATTACATATTCAATGATGTAACAACTTGCTTAGTTTAGAGCCAAAGGGATTTTTAGGTATTCCTCTTATTTGTTTCACCTTATGTTGTATCAGAACTCCAACATATTTTTCCAACACATACATTTAAATATGTATGATCCAAGTTTTGGTCTATAGAGGACTATTCCTGTGTTTGCATGGACACATATTTTGTCAAAAACTAGTGATCCATATGAATTTTGGGAACTATTTTTTACCCCTAATTTTTTTCACCTAAGCCTAGAACAAGTTATAAATAGACTATTTCCAAGTGTTTCAAACCTTATGGCCAATTGCCCAATTCCTTGTGATTTCTTTTTTGGATCCCACCATATAATTGTTAAACTCCATGGTTTTTATGGGGAACCAGTGTTGCTACCTAAGATTTTGAATCTTAGGTTAGCATTATTAGAGGTCACCAGGTAGGTGTCTATAGTAGATAATAAATATGGCTCTAGGAAGAGGAAGAGGAAAATGAATGACCTCCCATGGGTGACAAATAACATGACACTAGAGGCTAGAGATGTTGAAATTGTGATGCTTAAAAAGTTAGCCTTCCTGGGTTTCCTTCTAATCGAATATAAATGGGTTATGACCCAAATGGTTTCTTCACTTCATGGATCAGAACTAATAGTGTTGCTACTAGAATTACACATGATGGCTGCCCCTTTTGGGAAAATAGGAAAAATCATAGGGAGGATATTCTTGAGTTTTATGTTGAATTGATGGATTTGCCTCTTCAACATAACAAACCATGGTAAACCTTCTATGTTAAGCAAGGGAATTTTGACCCCAAAATCAGAATGACTTTTGGTTTATGAAGGGCACTAAAGAATAAAGACTGGGATGCTGATAAAATAGAAGCCTATTAGAAATATAGGCAATAAATTTGTCAGACAACTCATTCTTTTGGGAACATGGACTTAGATGAGAAGTGGGAGGAACTTTGGGATGAGTGCCATTCATCTCTTGTATCTAGCCATGACACAAGAAATTTACTAGCACAGGGTGTAGAGCTAGAAGCCAGAGCAAGATCTAGCCAAGAATCATAGGCCATAGGGCAAACCGCAGCTTCAGTCATTATGACTATTTAGCCCCAATCTCTTAGCATCATATAAAAGCAAAAGAGTGTGGTATCTTCACCACCAAAAGCTTCCCCATCAACAATAGTCCTTGAGGTTCCCAGTTTTGCACAAGCACCACTAACAGTAGTAGTAGATGTTGAAGAAAAAGAAGCATAGCTAGAAGAAGAAACACCAAGGAAACACAAAAGGCTGAGGTTTCAACTTGAGTCAGAGGAGAGGAAAAAACCCTTACAACACCAATTATAAAGTACCAGGGTGACTCCTTAGGTAGGTATTGTTTCTCCTTCTTCTTCTTAATCTCTCTCTTCTCCAATAGGAATGATGATTCCTTCTGGCCAAATGACATCCCCTGCCACCTCTGCTGTGCCCATTTCTCACTTTGCCCCATCTATCCCTCCTCAAGCTTTATCATTGCCTCACTTTTCTCCCTCTGTTCCCAAGAAACTACCTCCTTAGATTTCCCATAGCCAAAAATTGGCTATTCCATATGGTTTGCCATAGGGTCATCCTTTTCCAAGTGGGCACATTGCCTCTCCTTCTACCTTCCAAACTCAAGCAGACGCTACTAGGAAGGTGAGGGAAGCCCAAAGAGATAAAAAGAGGATCAAATATAATAAGGCCTTGGCTACACCACATTTGAGGTCATAATTTTACCCAATTCAATAGCAACTGATGGTGACTCATTTGTCACCAAAAATAATCAAGCCAAGTCAGCAGATGCAGCCAGAAGACTACGCAATGAATGCAGTGGCCATCGACATGTCCATGTTCAGACCATAAGGAAAAATTGAGCTACTAAATGAATCCACTTCTATAGTTGCTAAAGATTACTTGGAAATATCAAGGAATATATAGAATATGGAGGCTAATCTAGCCAAAGAGAAGGCAAATTATAGCAATTTGACTGCAAAAGTCAATACAAAAGATAATGAAATAGAGAGTCTAAATAAATAGTTGTAAGATACTATTTCTCTTCAGACTCACCAGGTAATCCAAGCCTAAAATTATTCCTTAAAATTAGGGCTAATGCAGGTAAAGGATGTAGTGATGACCCTAAGGCAAGAAAAAGAAGCATTACAAGAAAAATCAGAGGAAAGCCTACTACAAGTTACTGAATTGCAACAAAAGCTATTGAATGAATAGATAAATACCATGGCTATACAAGCCCAATTTCAAGTTGAGTAACAAAGAGCAAAAAAATTGACACTGGAGATGGCCAATAAGCCAAAGAATGTAGGAGTGTTAAATTTGGTAAAGGAGCTTTATGAATCAATGTGGAAAAGAATCTCTTCAGAGATTATTCAACTCAGGCCTTCTCTCACCTTCCTACTAAATGCACAAAAATTGTGTGAAAAGGTGGAGAATTTAGTTGAAAACACTCTGGCTATAGTTTCTAGGAGAGTATTAGACTCTGAAACATTGCTACAAAAGCTTTACGATGTAATAGATGGAATGCTGTCAGTAGTAATAATTAATGATAGAATGGTCACTACTAAGCGAGTGAATGAGGTTCTCAATTGCAATTCTGCTACAATTAATTATAGAGAGCTTCTTGATGTAATGAAAGAAGTAATTAGTGAAATGAAACAACACAATGAAGACCTAGTACAATTAGGTCTTCCTTCTCTATTTCCTGATGATAACATAGTGCTAATGATTGATGAAATTAAACCTTTGTTATTGGCCAAGTAGAATGATTAGGTAGCTTTTCAAGATTTAAGGGATGATTCATAAGTACCTAAAGTAGAAGTTATTTTGATTCTTGTTTCCCAGCTTGAATTCAAATTGAAGGCTATGGTTCAGATTTTGCAAAAAATTTCACACAAGGATATTATCAACAACCTTGATTTAGCCTTCAATGAATTACAAAATAAGTAGGGGTTATCTCACGATGAGTGGTCTACCTATCAAATAGCATTGCTGAAGCTGTGATTTTTGTCATTTTGATCAAGCAGGAGTTGTAGTTTATTTTTGAGCAGGCTCAAAAGTCCTTGGAGTCACCAACAACTGTAGAGTAAAAAATACTCTACATTTCATTTTGATTTCCAGTCACACAATCCAAAGTTTTTCCCTATACACTTTGGTTTAAGAAGATGGAGTTTTTGACTCAGAGCAAGGGCTCAAATTTCTTTGTTCCTCAATTTTTTCTAAGTGTCAAAATTGAGCAGAAGTTGCCAAGTGTCATCGGCCGAGGCACCTTTCATAATTTCTAGAAGTTGGTTGGGATGTGCCATGCATCTCAGTGGAATGTGACAAGTGTCAACATCCACATTTCATGTTGGCATCCATGTTTTAAATCTCTTTTGAGTGGAAGGTTTAAACAAGCTAAGTATTAAGATCAAGTAGAAGGCACCAGGTGGCAACAATGGAAGGTTTCAATGTGCTTTTATGAAAGCAACAAAATATGCCATGTATCCCCAGCTAAAGAGAGTGGAAGCCACCATGTGTTAAGCTCTGAATTATCTTCATTTTGTTTCATTGATAAGTAAAGACTATGGTGGGTCCCAAGTTTTGTTCTGAGGCAAGCAGAAGTCACCAAGTGTCACTATCTATGTAAATATGAAATAAGGCCTAAATGTTTCTATAGAATAGGCAGAGTGATGCAGAGACTGATAAGTGTCACCTTCCATAGGATTCTAAAAGGGTAGCTAAGAGTAGCTAAGACCACCACATGCCCCTTGTTTAAAATGTGTGGAAAGTGCCACCTGTCCCTCTTCCCTTTTTGAAGTTGTTAGGATGAGAAGTGCTTTGGGTCCCATTTTCTATAAAAGGTGTTTAAGTTTTGGAGAAGCGAACAGTGATAGATGTCAAGGATCGATCACTTCTAAGCGAAGATATAATAAGAATATAGGTAATGTGGAAAGTATCGTGTGTCTTCAATAAGTGCTACGGAAGCCACCAAGTGTCATTTTTTGGTGCTTCCTAAATATTAAGAAGGTTTTCAAGTAAAATAGGGGAAATTGGCCAAGTGTCATTTTCCAGTACTTCTTAAATAATAAGAAGGTTTTCAAGTAAAATAGGGGAAATCAACCATGTGTCATCTTCCATTTGATAGAAGGGAGCATCCTGTGTATCTATTTCAACCAACGAACTACAGGAAGACAGAACGTTTTAGAATCTAAGAAATATCTTCTATTAGACACTTCCACTTTAGTTAGAGTTCAATTGGGCTATTAGATTGGGAACACACAGACAATCTGGAGTGAATATAATGCTATAAAGAGGGGTACAAAGATCACCAAAAATCATCATCAGAAGATTGGAGATAATTTTCTATGAGAGACTATTGTTAAGAGTTTTTATACTTTTAGAGCTATGATCAGGAATATCATTGCCTTTGTCCTATTTTCTTTAGTTGGAAAGTTTATGTAACTATGCATGTTTATAAGCCTTTTATGTGACTAGAGATTTAATAAGAAGAATGATTTTTGTGCCCTTGTTGATGTTTTCTGTGTCATTGCAAAAGTAGTCTAAGCTGTGAGCCTCTGTTTCTATTGTTTCTATCTTTTACATTGATCATGCCTTGTTCGCTCTTTAATGTGATTAAATCTTACATATAGTTTCACTATGCTTAAAATTAAGGGTCAAATTACATTTAGGTGCATCGCCATAGCTATATTTTCTTTCTTTGCATTTGTGTTTTTTTTAAATTGCTATCCCTTTCCTCCCAACACTCAAGATAAAGAAGAGACTAGCTTCTTAAAAATCTAGAGGTCATTTCAAGTTGCAAAGTCCCACATTATTGAAACTTTCCATTGTTGGTGTTAGAATCAAGCACAATTTTAACCATCAACATAACCATTTGCTTCTTCAAAGACATAATTGAAAGGATTATGTAATCAAACAACAACTAGTGCCTTTCCTCCACAAAATGTGATGAATGCTACTCTACCTCAATATGTGATGATTAACATTACAAAAAAAAGGCGTAGTCTAGTATACCTTTGTAGTATAGGTTAAACATTTTACCACCTCAATAGGGGGTAACAAAAATTCGACCTTGTCAAGTAGTGACAAGTATACCTCAATAGTCATAGATGAACACACGTTTACAATCATAAACATTGTTTAATCAACAACATATGTCCATTGGTCAAAGATAAATTCTAAACATCTAGTTCATAACCAATGTTCATGAGGTACTACTATCACACTAGTACTAATTAGGATATAATTACCTTTTTTTAAAATTATGCCACAAATCCAATGAGAGGGCCTTGCTTTAAAATAAGTTCCCATTATTCATCCATGATTAGCTAGTAAACAATAAGTCCCTACTCAACCTTAGTAAACACCATACATTACCTTGAGTCATATCCTTTGATCACAAACATAATTTCCTAAAAAATAATCCTATATATTGAATCCATCCTAGAATATCACACCATAATGCATACAATTCCAACAACCACATCCCAATCTATAGATACATATCCCTGGTTGGTTCCCTTACCAAACCAATATTCCAAAAAAAACTATACATATTTTATACCTCAATCAAGGTAATCCAGCTTTGACCACCTAGTCTCCACCTCAATCCAATACTCCATCCAATTTTTTGGAGAAAGAATTATAAAAATTGAATGATGAAATTGTTGTCATTCAACTAAGAAAACAGACCTATAAGTTTAAGATAGATGATGTGTGTTCATACCCATTCAACATGGAGTATATATAGATATAATTTCCTCTAGGGTATGAACCATGAAAAATTTATAAATATAAGGGTAAGGGAGACCCTAAGGCCCATTTGACACAGTTATTTATTTCTTGTTAGCTAGTGGATTGTAACAATATCTATTTACTCCTCTTGTTTCCTTGGAGTCTAGCAAGACATGTTTTGGAGTGGTTTTTAAAGCTACTAAAGAATTTGGTATCTAATTTTGATGACCTTTAAGAGAAATTTGTGTAGCATTTCTCCTATAATCTTGAACATGATATTTCATTGGTAGATTTGACTCAAGCCAATTAGAAAGCTACTGAAAACTTCACATGTTATCTATAACAATGGAAATCACTTGTTATCCATTTCACCCACTTCTTACCAAATAAATAATTGGTTATTATGTTTACCAAAAAATGCATAATGAGATATCCTATCATTTGGAGCTTTAGTGTGCTCATACCTTTAAGGATATCATTGAAAAAGGTTTTATAATTGAAAAGGCCCTTATTAACAAAGGGATTATCAAGATCACCTCTTTGAATCAAAATAAAAACCAAAACTAAGGAACAAGTGAAAGTCAGAACCAAAACCAAGTCCAGGCACAAGGATCAATATTATCCCAAGATAGTAACAATGAAAAATTCAAGTAAATTAACCTCAACAATAATGTTGTTGGAAATGGAGTAATTGAGTCATGTCATGTCCAAATGATACAAATACCCTCTTCTCAAACAACACTACAAATACAACTTACTCCTGATCATCAACCCATTTAGTAAGTGTAATCTTCATAGAAACCTATACCAGTTCAACAAATGCAAAAATTATTACCTTTGTAAACCCCTCCTCTGAGGAGAAATTTTCCTACTCATTGAGTCTTCAGTAATCTTGGATAAACTATTGAAGCCATATTTCTCAATTTATCTTCAACTAATCTGATAAGTTAGCCAATTCTAAAGCACTATCCTAATGATATTTTATATCTAGACTGGTATAGAGAGAATGAGTTTTATGAATACCATCAGGTTTATGGACATAATCTATTTTGTTGTGTATAAATTAAGCACTTCATTGAAAATATGTTAGAAAATGGGGAGATTATATTGGATAAAAGAGCATCCACATCCAATCAAAACTTGGGTATCTACCAAAACCATTTTTTTCAACATAAAAATAACAACAATAATAACAAAGGCTAGAGAAACAATAATAATATTATAAAAAACTATGACAAAAACAATAATAGCCATAATATAAATAATAACATTAATTGAATGGGAGAATCTAAGGCCAAAATGATTATAATACCCAATAGACTTACCACGTAGTTGTACATGACTATAAAAAATTTGTAGGACATATTTTGGGAGGTAACATTTCAATCATCACCATCAATCCTAGACCAAGTAGTAATAGAAAATGACCATTTATAAATAATTCTAATCAACCCATCTATGTTAGTGATCCTTCCTTAACTTGGGACTATAATAGACACACCAACAATTAGGGATTACTATTTTGGGACCTTATACTGATAAATCATCCCTATTTTTGAACACATAAAAGTACATTTACAATTTAGACTTATCCTATCTAGCCCCTCACCACCATCATTTTATAGAAACAACAATCTTGTATTTAATCTTGATTGTGTAATCAAGAATCAGTAGATAAAGAGTACCATTCTTCGCCAACAACCAAAAACCAACAACCACCTACCACTAAACCCATCCAACCTATTGTCTTGGCTAGGAACAAGCCATATACCAATGTGAAGGAAAAAATGTTTGACTTTGTGGAACAACTTCAAAAGATACCCACACAAATATCCATTATAAATTTTTTGCATACATGTACTATCCATAATAACATTTTAATAGAGTTCCTCATCTAATCTCAAGTTTCAAATGACATAAATATAAATAAATTCCAATATTTGAATAGACATATAACACTATGACAATTTTTGAACTTCAACCAAAGTGATATGTCATCCTTTGGCCCTCTCCATAAGAACCCATTATACATTGAAGTTGTCATAACATGACACAAAGTGAAACATGTCCTCACAGATAATAGATCAAGATTGAATATTGTGTCTTTGAAGATCATCAATAATCTTGGATACATAATAGCTAATCTATACCCAAAAATAGTCACTATCAAGGCATATGATAATGAAGACTGGGAATCAAAAGGCACCATCAGCTTACCAATTATCATTGGACCCTTAACCCATGATATAGTTTTACATGTGTTAAAACTAGACCTATCATATAATTTGATCATGATTAAACCTTGGATATATGAGATTCATGTAATCCCATCAACATTGCACTAGTGTCTCAAGTCATCTTGTTCTGGTATGGAGGTCACCATTAATGGAGATTTTTAGCATTATGAACATTGAAAACATTTGGAAGTAGAGTATGAAAGTTATAATTACTACTTTGGCCTATATCCAATTCACAAAAAGGATAAAGGAATATAAATACTTTTTGATTTACCAGAGGCCAATTGCATAGATACATATAGCCCTGATTCATCTTCCCATATTCCACCTCATAAATTGTTTAATCATTTTACCATCTTGGTTAATGGTCCAAGAGAATATCTAACTCATGATACATTTCTTATTACCAAGATTCCATAGAATCCTAAGTCCTATTGAATACTTAAAGCTAAGCCATCTTACATGGAATGGAAATGAAAGGGAAAGGGCAAACTTCATAGTCTACCTCCTATCATTTTGAAACTGCCCACTAACCAAAAATAGGACCAAGTTCCTAATGGTGAATTCTAGTTATCTAATGAAAATTTGGCCAATTGTTATAAAAGTGACAAATACCCAATTCTGAACCATATCATGGAAAATAAAGCTTATGAAAGAGAAGGCCTCGATCTAAATCAATAGGGTACTCTTGAGCCAATGTCTATAAATCAATACAAAAGAACCTATGGTATCATATTTAAAATACCCGAGGGTGACCGCACAAATATTATTCATGTTATAATGAAAATGACTAGTGATGACAATGCTAAAAATCAATTAGAGACTGATCACAATCTTTATGACAAACTTAACAATACCAATAAATTTGACACTCATGCCATTTATACCCTTACCCCAATTATTCATAATAACCCACTTTCTCTATACCACACTCAACTTATGTCTTGGGACAAATAAGAATCCACATTATTCTTAGATTAGTTTGAGAATGATGAGGCCTTTGGTGATTTTATAAGCCTAAGATACAATGTTCCATTAGAAGACCAAAAAAATGGGTTCTCTATCAAACTAGATCATATAGCCTATTTTTGAGAATGGGTGAACACCTTTATCTACACAAAAATAAATAAAAAATTAAGGTCCCAAAGTGAAAAACTCTTTAAGACATTATTTGACCAATGCAATAGTAAATAAAAAGGTTAGTCTTCTAGTGAAAACCTATTTCAGGTGCCATTAGATGGGGGTGTTAACCTTTCCTCAACATAAGCTCAGGAGACCACCAAAAATGAAATTGCCTTTGGGTACAAGTTTAGTCTAAATAAAAACATGCATTCAATCAAATCATTCAAGAATTTCCAATATTTTTTTGTGACATGGCCATCTGTACCATTGGGATACTCTGATTCATCTTATCTAAGATAACTTGAAGAGCTAGTCCAAATACATGACTTTACAATTTTAGGCCAATT
Organism: Torreya grandis; assembly: GCA_037957365.1. Classification (NCBI taxonomy): domain Eukaryota; kingdom Viridiplantae; phylum Streptophyta; class Pinopsida; order Cupressales; family Taxaceae; genus Torreya; species Torreya grandis. The sequence continues at coordinate 67,443 of JARHVA010007406.1, forward strand.
CAAATCATTACCAACCATATTAGAAGATGGATCGACTCTCTTTTTAGAAGTCACTATAGAAGTCAACATTGGGATTCCATATGACCTAAAATGGATCAATTTAGGAACATCTCTCAATGAGGAGGAACATGAAATCTATACATCCCTTTTGAGATAATCTGTTGACATCTTTTCTTGGGCCTATTATGACATGCCAGGTTTGGACCCTACCTTGATTGTATACCACCTTATTATGCATATTGATGAAAAAAATATGAAGTATAAGTTACATAAGACACATCCTCACATTATTGTATTAGTAAAGAAATAATTTTAAAAACTCTTAGAAGTGATATGTATTCAATTGATTAACTACTCAGAGTGGATGTTGAATGTTGTGTCAGTTAGTAAGAAGCTAAAAATATTCAAAATTTTCACTAATTTTAGAAATATAAATAAGGACTACCCTAAATATTACTTTAATATTCCAAACATTGACATGATATTTGAATCCATAGTGGGTTATGAAATGCTTTATCTTATAGATGGATTTTTAGGATACGACTAGATCCATATAGCACCAAAAAACCAACACAAAAAAAATTCACCACTCCATGTGGAAAATTTTCCTATTAAGTTATGTAATTTGGTCTCAAGAATGTTGGGAACAGATACCAAATAGCCATGACCATCATATTTCATGATATGATGCATGACATTGTTCAATACTATATCGATGACATATTGGGTAAATTAAAGAACCAGGTTGATAATCCAACTTCACTACATAAAAGATTTGAGAGGCTAAATGAATACAAGGTTAGAATAAATCCCAATAAGTGTGTATTTGGTGTCACTTTAGGTGAAATGTTAGGCTTCATTATCTCTTATTGAGGCATTAATGTTTATCCCAACAAAGTGCAGGCTATTATCGAGATGCTGCCACCTTCTAATTTGAAGTAAATCTATAGTTTGCATGGCAAGATATAATCTATCAGATGATTTATTTATTATTTGGATGAAAAATTCCATCCATTTACACACTTAATAAATAAGGTGTCACATTTCATTAAGATAAATAATTCCAAAAAATCTTCCAACACCTAAAGAATTATTTTACCAATTTGCCTATTTTGTTATCATTAATACCAGGAAAGTCATTCCTACCATACCTATCTACCACCAAGAAATATATGGGGGAAACTATCACGTATCATGATGACAATGGAAAATAACATGTTATGTATTATCTAATCGATACACTAGTCATGTATGAACATAATTATACACATATTGAAAAAGCCTATGTATCTATGGTCTTTGCAACACAAAAGCTATGATATTACATGTAAAGAAAGAAGACCAAGGTTAAATCCAAACTATATCTACTCAAGTATCTATTATCCAAAAAAAAATTACAATGTTGCATGGCTAAATGGATCATGTTTCTAAGTGATTTAGAGATTGAGTATGTCAACTAGAAAGCTATCAAGGGACAAGTTCTTGCAAATCAACTTATTGAAGCTCCCCTTATAGATACTAAACCTCTACCTTTCCAATTCCTAGATGAATCCATCATGACCATCATAAAATCACCTATTTAAGATCAACACTAGAAGTTATATTTTGTTGGATGACTAACCTCACATGAATTAGGGGTAGGCCTATTGTGTATTACTCCATACAGGGGCCTTATCCCTAAATCATTATATACTAACTTTACTTGTATTAATAAAATTACAAAATGTGAATAAATCATTTTAGGGCATCATTAGGAAGTATAATGGAATATTTGGCATCTCAAAGTTTATGGTGATTATTAATTAATCATCAATCAAGTGATAGACCACTTTAAAAGCAAAGACGACAAGTTGGTGCCATATAAGGCCATGGTGGACACTCTTAAACAATTTATTACAAAATATAGTTTATACATATACCAAGGGCCAATAACATAATATTATATTCCATGGCCACCTTTGGGTCTTTGATCACCCACACTGCTTAAAAAAAAGAATATCAATTCTTCATTAATAATCTTATAGTGTCATCTCTTTACCCTTCAACCATCATAATGAATTGTGATTTTGTTGGTCCCAACAATACATGATATTGAAAAAAATATTTACCTACCTAAATGACCATATCATTCCACCAGAAGTATCATGTAAACAAAAAAAGGCCTTTACCCACTAAGCCATGTGTTAAACCTTACTTGGCCCAACCCTTTATCAGCATAGCATTGAAGGAACTCTAATTCATTATTTAAATTTGGTAGAATAAACATTAGCATTGAATTTCATGGAGTATGTGGAGCTAACACCAACAGGGCCATCCTAGCCAAAAAAATCATATGTACCAGGTATTATTTTCCAACTATGGATGGAGATGAAAATATGTATGTTAAAAAGTGTAACAAATTTCAAAGGCATGATAATTTGATTTATGCCTTGAACAAAACATTAAATATAATTCTTACTATAGGGACATTTGTAACATGGGGAATTAATCTCATTAGGAAGATTAATCCCACCTCATCTGATGGCCATATATAAATCCTTACCACTATTGAATATTTCACTAAGCTGGTTGAAGCTATATGCCTCACTTACGTGACTAGAAAATAAATTTCCAATTTCATCTTCAACCATCTCATTTGTGGTTATGGTATCCTATACAAAATTATATATGATAATGGAAGATCATTTAATAACAAGGATGTCGAAATGTTATGTTTTGAGTACAACATTACTCAACATTTTTCTAATGCATATTACCCATAAGGTAATGGCTGGGAAAAATCATCTATTAAAACCATTGTCAACATCCTTAAAATGATTTTCAATGATGTCATCCATAATGATCACCTCTAAATATTTTGTGCCCTCTAGGAATATCACACTAATTACCATACCACAATAGGAGCCAATCCATACTCCCTAGTTTATGGAACTAAGGCCATCCTTCCCATTGAGGTTGAGTTACCTTCTCTATACATCTCTTTAAATAACATCTTGGATGATGAAGATTACAAATATCTTGCCTTCATGATCTAGAGTTACTTGATGAAAAATACATAAAAATTGTTAAAAACCTCAAGCATACTATAACCACCCTTATGGATACTATAACTGAATTCAAATATAGGGAGTTCAAATATAAGGACCTTGTTCTCAAAGAAAACCAAAATAACAGCATGATAAAGAAGAAGAAGGGCAAGTTGAAACCCAATTGCATAGGACCCTATATCACTATTGTAAATTATGTATCTAGATCATATAAGATCACTATAATAGATGGGGATGAACTTGATGAGTTGATGAACATCATCCACCTCAAGTGTTACTTTTCTTAAGAGACTTGAAGTATTGTGTATGAGACACATTTCTATTATAACATAATATTGACATTATTCTTTTTACCAATACCCCATATAATATACCATTCTACCATGCCTTCCCTATCAATCAAATTTGTTTTTACCCTCCCTCCCCAACCCCTTTGACTTTGGTTCCATTCCATTGATTCTTTGGGATCCTTAAGTGAAATGAATTAGATCAAGTTTCTAGAGTTGATTTAATATTTTAAATAAATGTAGTATTTTGGATTAGTATGATAGTGGGTTTTTGGTTTCATCCTTCATTTCTTGTTTCATTTCATTCTGAGTATTCTTGATTATAACCACCTTTTGGAAAATAAGTGTTCCATTCCATGATACTAATTATAATCAAATTTGGGAAAATTAGTAACATTAACCTATGCCATTGTTACCTAATTATAACCACCTATGGGTAAATTAGAAACAACACCTTTATCATGCCTTGAAGTTCTACCTTTCTATTCTTATGCCATACTGTTTCATTTGCCTATTTTAAAAAATTGTTGTTACATATTCAAACTCCTTCACTATAAAGTGAAACTAATATGAATTAAGGTCTCATTTTGGGACTATGCAGGAAGTGTTGGATTCATGTTAAGGCGAACTCAGTCACCCTTTTTCTATGCTCGTGTTGTGTTACAAGAAATTTCAAGTTTGAATGCTCTCACCATTTTGTGAGTTGGACCATTTAGTATCTTATAATTCTCAATTGAGTTGAGATGCCTAGAAAATTATAAAAAATAATAATAAAGGATCTTGATAATATTAAAAATCACCACATCAACCACTTCATTTCCTTAAAGATTATAGGACCCCTAACTATTTGACAAGAAACCACTTGTAATTTAGTTTTCTCATATATCTTGGCCCCTCAGCCTTACACTTTCACCATTTTGTGAGTTTTCATATTGTGCATTATGTATTCAAAATTGATATATTAATGCCCACTAGGATTTTTCTCACACACTCACCTATTTGTGAGCCCATTCCCATATTATTATATATCAGTAATCAAGTTTTATTTATCATCATTTTTTATTATATCCCATCTCCTATAAGAAATACATTTATCCTAAAGTTTACGTTGGATCTTTCATCAATGAAACTATGTAGGCAACATCCACCTACCTAGTGCATCTAGAGTAAGCTCGGATACCCCTTTATTTTATTTTATTCCCCCCTTTTTTGTGTGTCCTTATCTCCTTTACCCTAGGGACATTGTTTTTTTTTTTTTTTTTTTTTTTTTTTTTTTTTTTTTTTTTTTTTTTTTTTTTTTGTGTCTTATTTTTTGTACTAACATTGTGCGTAATCATTATTTGTGTTTTTTATTTTTGTTTATTGATGTTTTGTTGTGATTTTTATTTATGATTTTTTTGTCTTTCAATTTTTTTCTTTGTTTTCCCATTTTTTTGCTTTCATTTTTGTTCCTTAAATTAGTATAGTTGTGTTCATTGGGTGATTCCTTGCATATTATAATTAAGATCATCCATATTCATATGTTAACATTGTCATTATGGTTTTTATCATCGATGCATTATTTTTAATTATTTATTAGATCATGTGTCAATCCTTATACATATTTTAGCTAAGTTATCATAATGTTTTATATCATGATGCTTACCACCACATGCTTTAACAAAAATTAGTTTAGGAAATATTACAAGTAATAAGGCCTTGGTACTTCTCCTTGGTACCTAAAACCTTCTAAACCTATCGAAATAGTTTCCCACATATAGATAAATTAAATCAAACATTAATATTAATCTTTTATAGTTAGGACATGTATCTCCATATTATTAGGTTTCTAAAGTTCATCTTTCTCCTCAGTACTAGCTTACTCTTACTCTGTGAGTATAGATTTGGACTATAATCCCCCTATTCTAATTTTCCATATTATTGCCATCATTATTTTGATGATTATAAATGTATTTTTTCAAATCATATGTATCATCACACTCAAAGTACAAATGATTCTAACCACCTTTGGGAAAATCATTATGTTTTGATTCCACACTTCCATGCCAATGATTATTATTTCCTATGCGTAAATAATTATATTTAGATTTATTTGGATGTTAATGATTATAAATTATTTTTAAAAAATCATTATCATTCCCTACCTAATTGGGTAATGTTTCCATTGTGATAATGCTTATAACCACCTTTGGGAAAACCATTATCTTTATTTGCCCAACTGGGGCATGTTTTTATCATACCAATGATTATAACTACCTATGGGAAAATAATTGTTTACCTTTTCGTGATTATAACCTCCTTGGGACAAATCATTCCATTATTACCCTTATTCTTTGTCTAATGATTATAACTACCTTTGCGTAAATCATTATTTTTTATCAAAATATGTTGATGATTATAATTGCCTTTGGGAAAATCATCATATTTATCTACCCAATTAAGGTAGCTCACCATGCCACTTATTATAACCACCTATGAAAAAAATAGTCTTTTCCACCCCTTTTACCTTTTAGTCCCATCATTTCTTTATTTTGAGGGACCGATTGCTAACCCTTTTTACTGAACACTCCCTCAAGTGGGCATCTAAAGCTCATCCATTGTCATTGAAGTATTAGGCATATATGAACTTTTCATTATTTTACAATAAATTATTATGCCTATATTTTATAATGCCATCCCAAATAGAGAAAAATTATAGACATCCAAATCTGGCCACAATTGGCCTTCGATCGAACATTAGACCAATTCCTACCAACCATTGAAAATTAAGCTTAAGAATCACTAAACATCCCAAATTTAGTTGTGCATAATTCATCAATGCTCAAAATTATGTTGAGGCATAACTATATATGATACTAACCTGTATGTAACATTAGTGTTACATAATATTTCATCCATTTATTTACATAATAGGCACATATTTAGGCTTGATTAAATAAATAATAACCAAGCAATCTTCAAAAAATTTCTATGTCCACTCCCAAACATTTGATGGTCATAAGAAGGAAGGCTCGCTACCCACTTTTCATCATCAAGTTAATTCTATAGACACCCCTGAGCTTGGGACTCCTAATTTTAATCATGTTTATGTCACTTGGTAAAGGCAAGGGTGGATATTTAAGTAATATTATCTTGACACAATAAAATGACCATGCATAACCTATATTATTATTATTATTGGTTCTTACCCAAAGAGACTCCTAGTCCCAAATATAAATAAAACAAGAATTCACTGATCATCCAATTGAAATTAAGTGATTAAAATATGAAAATAGTAGGCATTATTTTATATCATAACAAGGACTTATAAAAAATAGAGTAATAAGAGGATAAATCACTCTATTTCTTCCATCTAATAGTCATAATAAGGTTAATCAATCTACTATTGTGTCTCATCATGATAAGGTTTAACAACTTCTATTGTGACATTCATATCAGGGTTAAACATTCTACCACCATGCCTAACAAAAGAGGGCTTGAAATTATTCCACCATAAAGATGTGTCTCAAAAACATCCTATTATGACATTAATTTTCAGCCTTAGATATATTTATTTAGGATACCTCCAACTAGGCCATAATATTGGGACAACCCTTGGTTGTGGATAACCTATGATGGGACTGAACCTCTAGAGAAGACCAGATTATACTTGATGGATCACCTAAACTAGTTTTGTCACATGGAAAAGGGTTATAAAGGGGGAAAGGGGTCATAATTTCAATGGAGATACACAAATTGATTGATCTCATTTCAACAACTACCTACCCATCTCTAATCTCTATAAGGCCTACAAAGAGATACTTTTTCCTCTAAGAATTTATGGAAGCTGATGACTCCTTATATACATAGATAATCTTTAAAGATCAATGATCATAGTCATTAAAAATTACTATGACTGCCAAAAATGGGCCTCATAAGTTCTAAATATTTAAATCAGAGGTTGAGACTATGTTTTAATGGTGATGAAACTTTATCATTAACAAACCCTAACTATATCACTATGTCTTATGCTTAAGGATGCTCGACTGAGATTTAATGGAAACATACTCCTTTGAATAATTTTATCTTGTTTGACCTAGACCATGTTTTACTTATACTTTAAATATCCTACTTTGACTTTTAATATTTTCCATTGATCTTGATTTGGGCCTTCAAGATTAAGATACTTGGCCATTATGCATTTATCTTCAGGATACGTTATTAGTTTTATCTACTCCTCTGCTTATGCCATGTGGTGGCCTCACATTTAATTTGAGATCCTTGAATTCTTGACCTTACTTACACCATTGATCTTTATCTATGTTGTCACTTTGATATGCACCCTTTGAGGAGATGCAAAGCTCTCCTTATCGAAATGGCACAATGGAATCACCTCTAGGATTGTGGGTAGCCTAAGGAATTAGGTGAGTATCTAGATAGGGATATCTCCCTTCATGTAATACCTAGGATTGAACATACTACTAATTTTGGGGGATGAAAAGATAGAGAGATAACTGAAAGCAAATCTAAACTAAGAGGGTGATACACCAAATTAGTTTGATGATTTCTAACGAATTGCATTTTATGCTTGAGACCAAGAAACAAACTAAAAATACACTCCTTCAATTTTCATATTCTCACATAAATTATACATTATGAGGTAAAAATAGAGAAAAAATCCCTTGAATATGATCTGATAAAAGATGAAGAAGAGGTGGTTTCTTGTGTGGATATTTAAGATTGGGTTGATGAGGAAGGATGTCTCCCTTTTTCCAAAGAGGAAGAAATGATCATAAACTCTTTCATAACTTTTCAAGATATCATGGATGAACATGGAAAAGTTATTGATCAACCTTTAGATGAATTTTTTGAAGTCATTAGGATAGGTTACACTCCTCTTCAAGGAAGCTATCAGCTGGTCTAAGATGGAGAAGGCACCATTTGAACACAAGTAAGTATGCAAAGGAAAAACCTTCTTTCAAATCTATCTTTTCAAAAATAATATGCATTCGATCATGTTTAAAGTCATCAAGATGGAATATCATCATATCAATCATTTTATAGAAACATAATATATCTTGAAATATGGAATAAGCTCCTATTGGCCTCAATCTTCTAAGGAACAAGAAACTAATCCTCTTAAAGCCATGCCTACTAAGGATATACAAGTTGATCATGAGATGAAGAGTGGGAAGCAAGATTAAGTGTGTGAAAAAGTTAAAGAGGAATATATCTACATGGGAGACATGTTTAAGGATGAACTACTTAAGATTAGATCAAATGAAGTGCCAAGGAAGAGGTCTAGTCTACAAGGCATTCAATCCAAAGAAAAGCATGCTTGGCACTATGTTTCATATCACCATGAGGATGATTCAAGAAGTTTTAATTTTGATCCTAGAAAGGAGACATGTTTAGTTGTTAATTTTCTGTAATAGATTATTTCCCAATTCTCATAAGTTCTTGGAGTGCATGTGTGTCTTGTTGTGTGTTTGCCTTCTTTGTGTGTGTCTTTTACTTTGTGTAGTTGATGTAGTCACTAGTATCTTATCTTCATCAGAGGTTTGATTTCAATGGTAAAATTTGTGTTGTTTGTCTCAATCCTTAGATGAATCCATAATCTCAATGGACTGATAAGGCTACTGGTCTAGTTAGTATAACAAGAATACTACCCATATGAGTCACTAATTTATTAACCAAATTTTACTTTTAGGTCAAATTAGGGCACCCATAGTAAAAAACATGATTTTTATGCCTAAAATGGGGGTGAAATATCATGTCATGAGATGTTTCATGGGTCATTTGACTCCATTAAATGTTATATTAACCATGCTCACTTATTTCATTAGCCCATTTATCATTTTGAGTCATTTTAGGGGGTCAAAATAGTGCATTTAAGGCTTTATATGTGTTTATTGGGAAATATTGAAGTGTCAAAGAGTTGTATCATGTGCCATGTGTCCTAGGAGGTTTGTAGTAACTGTCACTAATTTAAAATTTTTAGGTTATATAGAAAAAGGAATTCTTCTTGAAGAAAAGAGTGAGTTTGGCACTTGTATATCCTCTTTAGGAAGTGTGTCACTTGGAAAAAATGGAAAAGTGTCTCTTTAGATCCAATACACTCAAATCCATGTTTGGTTTGATCTTAAACTAACATTTCTCTCTCAAAACTATTTTGCTCCGTTTTTACTCTTCTTGGTAGATTGAAGCAACTTGTATGTTTTTGCTCTATATGGTCAGCATAAAAGGTTTCAATAAAAATTATATTAGGGGTAGATATCACAATCATGGATATAAATTTTCATAGAAGTAAGTTTTGTAATGGTGTATTGTGATTTATGAATCATGTATTTGAATTTGACCTTCCAAAACTACCTATCAGTCTATATACCCTTCTTGTTTTGGTCTTGTTTATGAAATTCCATACAAACCACTTGCTAAGATTATTTACAAATGATTTTTACTTAATTAAATAATGTTTCACATGGTTGGTTTTATGTTTCAATATGATTTGATGAGAAAATTATCTCATCTTGGTATATTAGTCTCAATTGGATGATAAACAAGTTTTCACTATCTATAGAGTTTCTCATGCTTTGATAATACTTCTAGGTGGGCTAGAGATGTCTAATATCATATATTCCATGTATATTTCACCCACTCACCTTTAAATTTCATATTTGAAAGAAACATAACATGAATGGTAGTCATACATGCATGTACCCAAAATCTGCTATGCTCACAGCTTGTTCCTTATTCTTTTTCAACTTATATCCATGTTGAATCATGTGTGAAGAGTCTTTTATTTTATTCATGAAGTTATATTATATGTTTAAAATATTTTTTATGTATATATGAAGAAATAAAATATAGATCAAGTCCTCCAAAGAGTGTGAAAGAGGACTACCATAGTCATATTGAAAACCTTTATACAATCAGTCATTGAAGCCCATCTACAGGTGCCTTCTTAGAGAGAAATTATGTTGAAAACGAGTTTTTGAGATAAGGAAAGTCTTGATAGTTTAAAATATATATTTCAATCTTTTGAAAAGGATTAAGCACTATTGAAATTTGTAAAATCATGCCCACTGCTCATCTTCATATGTACTTTACTACTTGCACTAGAATTCCCCTATAGGTGGCCTAAGTAGAGAACTTAAAATTCATATAAAAATAGGGGAGAATGTGTTGAAATTATAATTAAAGTGTTAAAATGATGATAAAATCATGATTGATCTATCTATAGGGTTTAACTACTAAACAACTTTGAAGATCAACCTCAAACACAATGACTACAAGTTCAGAGACTAAATCCCTAAATTGGTGAAATAGAGCTCCAGGAGGTTTTGTTAGGCATATAAAACATGATTATAAAGTTTTCTAAAACATATAAATGGGTGGAACATGAATCCTCAACAATATACAATACCCTTGACAAATTGGAAGAGCAAATGAGAGAGGGAAGGTGGTTTTCAAGAGCCTCAAACTTGCCAATTCATGACTATTTTATTTCAGTGATATCTTTAAAATTGAATCCCAAATGGCCTTTATCCACACAATAATTCCAAGCTTTGACTATGCACCATAATTATTTTTCCAAATATTTAAGTACACTTTCATGGAACTAAAACCATTGATGAATAGGTGATATGCTATTGTTTTACCCCACTTACACATCCCCATTCTGTACACTGGGAAAATGATTACCTACATTAGGAAGGGTATAAAATAGTGGCCCAAAGGTTATGATTAATGGATGTTCTAAGAATTTTAGGAAACACACTATTCAAGCATGTATTTTTATGAATTAAAGCGCTTCCATGGAATTTATCAAACACCAAACCTAGGTCTCAGGAAGTAATATACACCTATAGCCACCTATAGGTGACTGCAGGTAGACAATCAAAAGAGAATGTGACTAAGGGGTGATTAGTTATAGATCCAAACATGAAGATAATTTTAAATAACATCAAATGAATTTAAAGATGTAAATAATACTATAAACTTTATTTTGAGCTTACACCATGCTTAAACTCCTTAGGTATGATCTCCAAGGTAACAACATAGTCAAGTAGGGGTTAGACAATTTGATAATTTATGGTGACTAGGCATGTATTAGATATTTTTTATCCATATAAAGTGGGTTAAAAGTTGCTCAATTAGGTTTGAGGCTTAAATATAAACTTAAATTTTTTTCTCCATCATAATCACCATGGCCAAGCCTATGAATACCTACAATAGGGTTAGAGGCAGGGGCAAGTTGACTATCTCAGTCAAAGAGAAGGAATTCAGTTTGAGGGATCAAAGAACATGTAAAGGATTGAGATGAAAAAAATGGATCCAAGTTGAGTGCAGGTATTTTGAACTCAAAAAAGGTTTAAGAGAGCCCATAGGCAGCATGACCAAATGAAAATTCTATATGTTTACCTACAATAACATAGATAGAAAGTGAGCCAAATTTAGTGTTTGGTTAGTGTTTTAAGACATCTAAGGGTGAATACAGGATAAAAATTGAATGTTGTAATTAAAATAGGTTCAAATACGGTGCTAAAGCATCTTTACCAAGTCCAAGTAACCCAAAATACTCTTATAAGAACCCTAGGCAAAGTGTCTCAATTAGCATGAGTGGCAGTGAGCAAGGTTAAGATCTCAAGTGGTGGTCTAAACTCATTTAAAGTTTTAAATGAAATAAAAGTAATGTATATGATCATGGGAAATAAAATAGGGATTTATAATAAATTTTTCTACCATAGATCATACAAACATACACCTACATATGTAGTGTTTTGAAGCCATCACAATCAAATGACAAAACATAGCCCTTATGAATAATATTGGTTTGAAATAGAAAATGAGCTCACTAAAGGTTAAATATTAGTTTTTTAGGTCCTAAACACTTGAGTAATGCTATCTAAAACTCCTTCTAATTGAGAGAATAGGGGAAGTACTCCCTATTTTGTCTTAGATAGGGTGTACTTCCCCCTATACACAAACCTGGTAGGTTGAAGGAAATGAAGTGATGAAGCTCAACATAAATTTTTTGAAACTTGGGGAATTTTTTTTGGATTTTAATCAATCCTAATAAAAAAAATTGGTTGAGACCATACGGGTTAACCTAGATCATCAAATTTGTAGTCAAACCTCCTTAATCATGATCAGGCTTAGTGTCTAAAGAAGAAGTATTTCAAATTTCCAACCTTATATATGATTTGAAACCTATTGAATCATGTTATTAAGATGGATACATATTTTTTCAAATCCTTTTAATGTAAAGAGGTTATAGGGGAACTCAATTTTGGCATTAGAACTAGCTTTAGGCCTATGTATATGAAAGAAATAGATCGATATGCCATCTTTTAAAGCTCATATCCTTCATGATAATATGAATGGTAAATATAGGAGTTAGGGAAGGTTAGTAGGGTTATTTGAGGCAAAATTTGTGGTATTATTTATAAATTTGGATGTTATATCTTTATGAACCAACCTTAAGACCAAAAGTAGGCTTGAAACCCTACTAAACCCTTGCTAAGGACCAATCTTGGAAAATGGAATTGGATAGCTAAAATAATTAAATAGTTTTTCCATAATTATGATTGATGGTTTTATAAGACACACCCAAGATAATTCACACCATGATGAGTTATACAAAATTATATGAATGGGGGTAGAAACATGAATTTTCTCACTATTTTTTTTATTGTGTAGGCTACTAGAGGAGTTAGGAGATGAAACCATGTTTGGGATAAATTATGACATTTATAATAACTCCTAATATTAATTTAATTCCATGAAAGATCTCCTAAGTGCCTCAAACACATGTCTTAACTCAACCATTCAAATCTAGCATATTGAGTAAGTTATAGAGAAGAGAGGAATTCATCAAGTAAAGTGATTTTAAAGTGATCCTGATGCTTCCAAGGACATGAAGTGTCTCAAAACATGTCAACCACTAAATTTTATGTAATTTAATGAATGAATGAAGTCAAATTTGAAGACAAGTGTGCAAGGTGCATGGGAAGGATATTTCTTAGAGTGTAGGTAATGATGTCTCTATTTCAAGTTATTCCAAAAGACCAGACATGAAACCAATGCATGGAGAGGAATGTATAAGATCCTCCTCTTAAATTATAATAATTTTAACTACCATTTATTAGTTGTAATTAACTTAAACATGTCTAATCATAAGGTAGGTTTATATGAAAGAAAATGAATTTTATGCCACTTTGCATAACTTTGATGACTTAGATTGACACTTGTTGCTCCTAAACTTGCATGTTTTGACCCATATTCTCTTCCCATGAATGGATAACTATTATTCTCAACTTGAAAATTGTCCTTGTGACCCTTGAAATGCTCTCTTTCTCTCTATCTCTCTCTCAAAATCTATAAGAGTTAGCCATTTTGGCATTATAGAGGATGTTCCACCTGAGTATGATGAAGTCCTACTCGTTTATATAACTTTTGATCAATAAAAAGACTATGTTTTACCTTTTAATGATTTTTCATAAGTGTGTTCCACTTTAATTATGAATCTTGTTTAGTGAAGACTATGGATTCTTAGCATGTTCACCTTGTTTGCAGTTGGAAAAATTGTTCTTGCAGGGCATGTGAAGTCTTTTAGGGGATGTGAAATGTTAAGTGAGTTAGTATTTTCATTATTTCCATTAAATTCCTATTGTATATTCCTCCTATCTTTTCACATTCATCCATGAGCTCACAATGTAGCATTAATGTGAGAAGATAAATATTGAAGGAGTGTATTTTTAGTTTGTTTGTTGGTCCCAAGTGTAGAATGCAATTGGTTGAAAGTCATTAAATTGATTTAGTGTATCAACCCCTTAGTTTATATTTGATTTTAGTTATATCTCTCTCTTTTCACCCTCCAAAATTAGTATTATTTTTAATCATATGTGTTACACCAAGGGAGCTAGCCCTATCTAGAGACTCACCTCATTCCTTAGGCTGCCCACAAGTTGAGCGGTGATTCTATTGTGTCACTTGATGAGGATATTTTTGAATCTCATCAAATGGTGCATATCTAAGTCATAATAGTTTTGTTCATGCTTGATGGGACTCTTATTCCAAGAGTTAGAATATTTTTGGTCTTGTCCTTCAACACATCAACCTTTGGAGGCATCTTTTCAAGCATCAATGGAAACTTTGAAGACGTATCAACTAGTCAAGTAGCCCAAGTTTTCCTTTTAATATTGATGGTAACATATTTTTTTGTGTCCTTTATTTTAATTAAGATTCATGGCTAATATTGGATTTGAGTTTTGTTCTCTACAAGTTGGTCAAACATATCCATCTTGTCCCATTCCCTATCAATTTGAACAAGTTATTGGTCAATCTATTTATGATCATTATCAATCCCAAATGAACATATTCATCCCTATCATGAGTTATATAAATTTACCGCCATCCTTATCAATGTTTTACCCCTCCTATTCAACTTAGTCCTTTCTCTAATCAGCCCATTTCCACCTTCAAGCCATAACTTTTAGAGTATGAGAGATACATGTTGGATCTTGAAACACAAAGAGGATGTGGTATAAAATTTCATAATCATGTCATTAAAAAGGTAAGATATGCATTGGATTTGGTTGAGAGAGAATGGGTACCTATTGAGAGAGATAATTGGTAAAGGATCACAAGTGAGATGCTTGATGTGAATGGTTTAGTCTCTTCCTTAGAGGATAGGCTATAATTTCATGAAAGGCAACCTCACCATACCTATTAACCTTCATATCAATTTTCCCACCTTTTATACCAGACATACATGACCCCTACTCATGAGCCAAATCAAGCCCATCAAAGTCATATTTTTCTAAATCAGTTGGAGGAGAGAGTTCAAACAAGAAACCTTGTGTTTGAAACTAATCTTGATAGGAATAATGAGTTGGCTAATATGAATGTGAAACAATCCATGTTAGAAGCAAAGTAAGTGAATTTCAAGCCTTCATTTCCCTCTCACATTTTCCCTACTACCTCAAAAAGGGACTCGTAATATCAATTTCCTAATTTGGAAAAAAAATAGTGGGATTATGGGGAAATAAGGAGGAGAAAAGTCTTAACTAAGAGTGTGAAATTGAGAATAAATATAATCATAACATCCTAAGTTGGAGCAAGATATTAGATTCATGGGGTAAGAAAGAAGATGGAAGCATTGTATAAGAGTGTGAAGTGGAAAATGGAGTTGGTCCTTTGTCAATTCCTTCTCACTCTTCCTTAAGAAGTGTCTTCTATTCCATGGTAGCCTTCATGTAATCCTTATCCCCATGATGATTCCTGTCAACTTCAAGAGATGATTTTCAAAGAGAACCTAGTCAAGTAAATACAGTAATTTGAATCAAATATGAGATTTATAAGTCAAGATGAGATGGAAGGTTTAGACCCAAAATAAGATACTATGCCTAGACACACCCCATCTCCAATTCCTCAAAATCTTTCTAATGATTCTCTTACCTTGCATTCTTAATCTGACCTTAAGCTCTATATTCCACCTCAACCAACTAGTTCATATAGTCCTTACCCCATCACCATTTTCCTTGATGGACCTATGGTGTAGGAACAAAATAAGGATCATCTGGTGGATAAAGAAAGAGAGATCTTACTTGAATAAAACCTACCTCTTTGATAGCCTCATTAGGCTAGATCACATTATTGCAAGATGCCTAGTCTTGGCATCACCATGAAGGAGGTTAAAGATATTGAAGCTATTTAAAATTAAAATTAGATTGTAGTAGTTGAGACATAACTTGAGATCCCTCAAGAGGTCCTAAGTGTTGAATAAGAGGTGAGTCCTTGTGTTGGATCTATTTCCTTGGATGGTGATGAAGAATGTTTTCTTTGTGTTAAAGAACCTATCTTGAGAGGAAATAAAGATGAACATGCTTAATTCATGACTAATAAAGAAGACCTCATGAGTGTTTATGAGGAGGATATTACACAAGGGACTCCCCTTGGTGGAAAAAAAGATGAGTCATAAGATTTTGCCTCCATATTTGAAGTGAAATATGCTATCAAGAAGGGAGAAGATTTTCAAGCCATCCCTCAAGAAGTGGTAGCCTTAGGAGAGTCTCATGAGACCAAAATAAAGGAAATATCCCTTGAAGATGATTTGATCAAAGATAAAGAAGAGGTGGTTTCTTGTGTGGAGATTTTAGATTGGGTTTATGAGGAAGGATGCCTCCCCTTTTCCAAAGAGTAAGAAATAATCATAAGTTGCTTCATCACTTTGTAAGATATCATGGATTAATATGAAAAAGTTATTAATAATCCCTTAGATGACCTGTTTTAAGTCATTATGGAAGATTATACTCCTCTTTAAGGAAGTTATGACTTGGTAAAAGATAGAGAAGGAAACATTGGTACACAAGTATGTATGGAAAGGAAAAGCATTCTTTTAAATCTATCTTTTTAAAAAGCATATTCATTTGATGATGACATGTGTGAAGTCATCAAGATGGGATATCATATTATAATTTAGCTAGGAGAAACATATCAAATCTTGAAATATGGAACAAGCCATATTGGCCTTAATCTTCTAAGGAACATGAAACCAATCCTCTTGAAGGCATGCCTACTAAGGATATACAAGTTGATCATGAGATGGAGAGTTGGTAGAAACATGAAGTGTGTGAACATGTTAAAGAGGAATATATCTACATTGGAGACCTATTTAAGGATGACCTACTTGAGATTAGATCAAATGAAGTGCCAAGGAAGAGGTCTAGTCCACAAAGTATTTAATTCAAAGAGAAGCATGTTTGGCACTATGTTTCATATCACCATGAGGATGATTCAAGAAGTTTTCATTTTGATCCTAGAAAGGATACATGTTTAGTTGTTAATTTTTCATAATAAGGTGTTTCCAAATTCCTCTAAATACTTATAGCACATCTGTGTCTTGTTGTGTGTTTGCTTTCCTTATGTGTGTGTCTTTTACTTTGTGTAGTTGAGGTACTCACTAGTATATTTTCTTAATCAAAGGTTTAAGGTAAATTTTCAAAGTTGTATTATTTGTCTGAGTCCTTAGATGACTCCATAAGACCAATAAACTTATAAGGCTACTAGTCTAGTTAGTATATTAGGCATACTACCCCTATAAGTCACCAATTTGTTGACCAAATTTGACTTGTAGGTCAAATTAGGGCACCCCTAGTAAAAACATCAAGTTTTAGGCCTAGAAAGGGGGGGGGGTGAAATATCATGTGATAAGATGTTTCATGGGTCATTTAATGTCGTTTAATGTTATATTAACCTTGATCACTTATTTCATTAGTCTATTTATCATTTTGAGTCATTTTAGGGGGTCAAAATAGTGCATTTAATGATTTGAATAGGTTTCTTGGGAAATGTAGAAGTGAAAAATATTTTTAACACATTATATGTGTCCTAGGAGGTATATATTAACTGTCACTAATCAAAAATTGTTAGGTTATTTAAAAATATATTGTTTTCTTAAACAAAAGATTTAGTTTAGCACTTGTATGGATTCCTTGAGAAGTGTGCTACTTGTAAAGGATATAAAGTGTCTCTTCAGATCCCCCACACTAAAATCCATGTTTTTTTAATTTTAAACTAAAATTTCTTGCTCAAATCCATTTTGCTCGATTTTCAGTCTTCTTGGCAGATTGAAGCAACTTGTAGGTTTTTGCTTGATACATTCAGCACAAAGGGTTTTTTGAAAAATGATCTTAGTGGTAGATATTAAACTTATGGAGATCCATTTTAATATAAATAAGTTTTGTAATGGACTGTGCTTTATGAATAATCTATTTGAGGTTGACCTTCCAAAATTACATATCAATCTGTGTACCCTTTAGGTTGTGGTATTGTTTGGGTAATTCTATACAAACCACTTGATAAGATTATTTATAGAGTATTTTTAATTCATTAAATTATCTATCCCATGGTTTTTTTAATGTTTCAAGATTTTTTTTTGAGAAAATTATCTCATGTTGGCAGATTAGTCTCATTTAGATGATAAATAGGTTTTCACTATCTACAAAGTTGTTCATGCTTTGAGAATAATTATAACGAATGTAGATAGGCTTATCATCATGTATTACATTTATATTTCACCTCCTTACCTTTAAATTTAATATTCAAATGCAATATTACATGAATGGTAGTCATACATACATATACCCATAGTCTACCAAGCTCACAACTTGTTCCTTATTCTTTTTCCACTTATATCCATGTTGAATCATGTGTGAAGAGTCATTTATTTTGTTTATGAATATGTATTATAGGTGAAAAGTAATTTTTATATGTATAAGAAGAAATAATAAATAGATCAAGTCCTCTAAAGAGTGTGAAAGAGGATTGTGATAGTCATATTCAAAACCTTCATATAGTTAGTTATTGAAGCCCATCCACAGGTGCCTTCTTGGAGAGAAATTATGTTGAAAAGGATATTTTAAGATGATGAAAGTATTTAAAGTTTGAATAATATATTTCAATATTTTTAAAAGTTTTAATCACTATTTAAATTTTCAAAAATCATGCCCACTACTCATCTTCATTTTTACTTTACTACCTGCACTAGAATGCCACCTATAGGTAGGTTGAGAATAGAACTTAAAATTCATATATAAAGGTGGGAACATGTCTTGACACTATCCTTAAAGTGTCAAAATGATCATAACATCATGATGGATCTATCTAGGGGGTTGGAATACTAAACAACTTTGAAGATCAACCTCAAACACATAACTACAAGTTCAGAGACTAAATCCCTAAATTGGTGAAATAGAGATCCAGGAGGTTTTGTTAGGCCTCATACAACATTAGTCAAAAGTGTTATAAAACATATAAAGGGGTGTGCCATTAATCATATAAAATATAAAATATACTTGCCTAATTTGGAGATTAGATGAAAGAGGAAAGGTGGTCTTCAAGATCCTCAAACTTGCCAATTTATGACTATTTATTTTACTTATATCTTCAAAATTGAATCCTAAATGGAAATTATCCATCCAATAATTCCAAGATTAGAATATTCAAAATATTTATGTTTCCAAATATTCAATTAAAATTTCATGGAACCAATACCATTGAGCAAGAGGTGATATGTTGTTGTTTTACCCCACTTGCACATCCCCAGTCCTTACACTAGGAAAATGGTTACCTACATGATGCAGGGTATAGATTAGTGGTCCAAAGGTTATGATTAAAGGGTGTTATAAGACTTTAAATAAATACACTATTCAATCATGTATTTTTGTGACATAAAGGGTTTACATGGATTCTATAAAACACCAAACTTAGGTCTCAAGTAGTAATATACACCTATAACTACTTGTAGGTGACTGTAGGTAGATAGTCAATAGAGAAATGTGACTAAGGGGTGATTGTATATAAATAAAAAATGTAGAAAAGTATAAATAAAATAAAATGGATCTTAAGTTGGAAATAATACTATATAAAT
Organism: Torreya grandis; assembly: GCA_037957365.1. Lineage (NCBI taxonomy): Eukaryota > Viridiplantae > Streptophyta > Pinopsida > Cupressales > Taxaceae > Torreya > Torreya grandis. Next base: position 87,191 of record JARHVA010007406.1, read on the forward strand.
TATTTTTATCTTGCACCATGCTTAAACACCTCAGGCATGATCTCCAAGGTAACAACATAATTAAACAGGGGTTAGATAGTTTGATAAAGGAGCACTGCCTAGGCATGTTTAATGATGGTTTATAGCCATCTAAAGTGGGTTAAAAGTTTTTAATTCATGTTTTAACCTTAAATATTAAATCAATAAGGTTTTTTTCATCACAATCACATTCGCCAAGCCTATGAATACCTACAATAGGGTTAGAGGCATGGGCAAGTTGACTGTCTCAGTGAAACAAAAGGAACTCAGTTTGAGGGATCAAATAAAATGTAAAGGATTGATATGATAAAAATGGATATAATATAATTTCAGGTTTTTTACCTTATAAATGTTTCAAGAGCTCCCACAAGTACCATTACCAAATGAAAATGCCATATGTGCACCTACAACAACATAGACAGGTAGTGTGCTAACTTTAGTGTTTCGTTAGTGTTTTAAGACATCCAAGGGTGAATATAGGATCAAAAATTAATTTTTTAATAAAATTAGGTTAAAATATTTTTCTAAATAATATTTACCAATTCCAATTAACCCAACATACTCTTTCAAGAACCTTGGGTAAAGTTTCTCAATTAGCATGAGTGGCAGTGAGCAGGGTTAAGATCTCAAGTAGTGGTCTAAGCCCATTTAAAGTGTTAAATTAAATAAAATTAATGTGAATTATCATGGTAAATACAATAATGTTCTATATAAATTGTTTATACCTAGGATCATATAAACATACACCTATAGGTGTAGTGTTTTGAAACCTGCACAATCAAATGACAAAACACAGTCCTTGTACACAAGAAACAATTTTAGAACTTCAAGATTTGAAAGGGAAAATGAGGTAAAAAAAGGATAAATATTGGATTTTAGTGTCCTAAAAACTTTATGAAGGCCTAAAAACACTCCATTTAATTGAGATAATAGGGGAAGTACTCCTTATTTTGTCTTAGACAAAGGGTACTTCCCCCCATACACAAACCTAGTAGTTTGAAGGAAATGAAGTGATGAGGCTCACCAAAAATTGTTTAAAGATTATGGAAAGGTGTGTGGAGTTAAAAAATGAATAAAAAACACAATAAAATAATAGATAATGGTTTATACCATACAGGGTACCCTAGACCATAATATTTGTAATCAAACCTCCTTAAGAATGATCAGGCCTAGTGTCCAAAGAATAAGTATTTCACACTTCAAACCTTATATATGATTTAAAACCTATTTAATAATGTTATTATGATGTAGATAGATGTTTTTAATCACTTTTATATCAAATAGGTTATATGGGAACTCAATTTTGGCATTGGAACCACATTTAATCCTGTGTGAATGGAAGAAATAACTCAATAGGTCATCTTTTGAAGCTCATATCTTTCATGAGGAAATGAATTGGAGATATAGTTGTTGTTGGATGTTATTAGGGTTATTTTAAGAAACAATTTTTTAATTATTTTACAATTTGGATGTTTGATATTTATGAACCAACCTTAAGACTAAAAATAGGCCTAAAGCCCTACTAAACCCTTGCTAAGGACCAGTCTTGGAAAATGTAGTTGGATAGATACCAAAATGAAATATTATTTCTATAATTATGATTATATATTTTATAGGATTCCCAAAATATACTTCACACCATGATGAGTTGTAATAAATTGTATGGATGGGTGCTAAAATAGGATTTTTCTCACTATTTTCTATGTTGTGTAGGATACAAGAGGAGTTAGGAGATGAAACCAAGTTTTAGGGAAATATTTAAACTTATAACAACTCATAACATTAGTTTAATTCAATTAAATATCTCCTAAGTACTTCAAATAGATGCTTTAACTCAACCAGTCAAATCTGGTATATTAGGCAAACTAAAGAGAAGGGAGGAAATATTCAAATAGAGTGATTTTAATTTTACCTTGATGCTTCCAAGGACATTTATGGTACTTAAAAATGTCAAAAACTAACTTTTATGGACTTTAAAGAACAAATGAATCCAAATTTGAAGATAAGTGTGAAAGATGCATGGGAAGGAGGTTTCTTAGAGTGTAGGTGATGATGTCTCTCTTCTAGGTGATTCCAAATGACCAAGCATGAAAAAAATTCATGGAGAGGAATTTATAAAATATTCCAATTATATTAAAATAATTTTACCTACCATTTATTAGTTACAATTAACTCAAACATGTTTAATCATGAAGGCAAGTTTTTATGTAAGAAATGAAGATTTAGGTCACTTTTCATAAATTTGATGACTTGGGTTGACACTTATTGCTATTGAACTTGCATTTTTTGACCCATATCCTATTCTCATGCATGGATAAATATTATTATCAGATTTAAAAGTGTCCTTATGACCCTTGGACTTCTCTCTCTCTCTCTCTCTCTCTCTCTCTCTCTCTCTCTCTCTCTCTCTCTCTCTCTCTCTCTCTCTCTCTCTCTCTCTCTCTCTCTCTCTCTCTCTCTCAAACTCTATAAGAGTTAGTCATTTTGGCATTCTAGAGGATGCTTAACCTAAGTATGGTGAGGCTATACTCATTTATATATATTTTGATCAATAAAATTAATAAGTATTACCTCTTCATTACATTTCATAAGTGTTTTCCACTTGAATGATGAATCTTTTTTAGTGAAGACTATGGATTCGTAGCATGTGGTCTCATTATTTCACCTTGTTTGTAGTTGGAAAAGTTCTTCTTGCAGGTAATGTGAAGTGTTTTAGGGGATGTGAAATGTTGAGTGAGTTATCATTCTCATTATTTCCATTCAAGGCCTCTTGTATATAATTCCTAACTTTTCACATTTATCTATGGCCTCACAATGTAGCATTGATGTGAGAAGATGAAGATTGGAGTGTATTTTTAGTTTATTTATTGGTCTCAAGTGTAGAATGCAATTGGTTAGAAGTGTTAAAATTTAATTGGTATATCACCCCCTTAGTTTATATTTGATTTCAGATATATATCTCTCTCTTTTCACCCACCAAAATTAGTAATAGGTTCAATCCTAAGTGGTACATCAAGGGAGCTAACCCTATCTAGAGACTCACCTCATTCCTTAAGATGCCCACAAGCCTAGAGGTGATTCCATTATGCCACTTAGATGAGGAGAGCTTTGAATCTCCTAAAAGGGTACATATCTAAGTGACACCAATCTATATGAATGAATATGATCCATAGATATTTTACCAATTTAACATGCTTAATACACTTATTACCTTCTTATATGTCTTTACCATACACTAAGATTTTAACTTTGAGCTCATTGTTGATCTACTTTAGTATGATTAAATGTGCTTCATTCATCTATTTAGGCCCATTGGTTTTGTTAATCGATGCACACCATTGATTTTCAACCTAAACTCCCAAGATCTTGACACTTTTAGCTTCACATTCATCATTGGGAACTTTTGAATCCAAATGGCTAATTTATGAGGTTTAAACTTGATGTCTATGTGCACGTTTCACTCTAAAAGTCTAAATTTAAAGGATTATATATTGAGATAACAAGGTTATCAAGACATTCAATTTGTAGAGGATGACATAGGCATGAATAAATTCATGTCCATGTGATCTTTTGGCCTGAGAGGATTTCTAGGTATACTTATAAAGTGTGCAACTAGAATAACCTATCTATTTCTACATGATGTTCAATGATGGTTTGGTTCATCTTATTCACTTGCTCAATTTTTTTTATAATTTTGTCAATTAGTAATTTTCATCAACTGATATATTTAAGAAAAATCCTAGCATGTGGGCCAAATTTGGAAAATATCTTTGGTGACTCATAGGGAAGCATGCATGTTATGCTTGAGAACCCAAACTAGTTTCCTTATCTGATATATTGGGTATGAAGTTACAAGTATTTTCTCTCAGCTAATCTAAATTGCATAAGACTAACCCTATAGATAAATTCCTATTGATTTAATAGGAATAATAAGAAATAATAAAATAAATTTCCCAAGGCACTTTGGAAAAGGAAACACACAATAATAATAGAAACTAACCTAAACAAATCAAGGGAAACTAACCTACTAAACAAATGTGGACACATGTACATACAGAAAAGAAAGAAAACTATTCTAATATGTATAAGGTTTTAACTCACAAATATCTTCCTCTTGGATTAAATGGAAAATATTTAGCATCAGTCACTTATGGTAAACTAGGATGGAAAACAACATGCTTTTGAGATCTCATCATAGGTGAGCTAAGATGCCTAATTGTTGAATATTTTAGTATGCTTTGAAGAAGATGAAATGGGATAAACATGCCTCCAATATAGAGATATTGTTATATTTATTCAAGGCTTGATCTAAAATGGACTATAGGATCAACTGCAGCCTCATCATCTGATGGCTCTTTTGAACATGGAGGTTGACTATCTAGGCTTAGGAAAAAAAGCTCTAAGTCATCCCAAAAGGTGGCTTCCTCTTGTTCATCTAGGATGATACCAATTTAAACACCATACTTTCTTTGATAACATTGAAAGGAGATATATGGTATCTCATCAAACCATTTAAGGTTTGAAATATTATGTTCTTATGGCTCTATATCAGACCATTCTCCTTCATTCTTGAAGACATCAATATTGCCTTCAATGGACAATTCATCTTGAGATTTCTCAAATTTTATAGATTGATTTGAAAGTTCATTTCATGGTATAGAGGAGGCATAGGCTGGTTTATAACCTCTATTTAGTCTATGAAGTCATGGCACATCTATTTCCATACTTCATTTTGATTCTATTTCTCTTCCATTTTTTTCTCTTGCTCATTTATGATCTGTTCAACTTGATCAGTTAACTAGTTGACTATTGAAACCACATCAATTTATTAAATTTATGCATCCTTATATTCAACCCCACTAAATGGAATCTCTTGGAATAAATATAAATCTCCTTTTCTCTTGGTTGTAACTTGAATACCCATTTCCTCAAATATGAAGGCATCAATACTACCTTTAGGCTCTAATTCATTACTGTCAAAGCCATACCAAAAAAATTGGTCCAAACCTAACTTATCCTCCTATAAATGAAGTGGGATACATATCATGATCTCCTCATCATAAGCACTTGTGTTGTCTTCTTCAGGTTTACCTATGCATATAAGCTCCTTCTATATTCTTTACAAAATAGGCTCTTTACCTAAGAGGGAGATGGTGGGAGGGTGACAAATTTTACCTTGCTTCTAGCTTAGGAGAGTATCCTTATAGATAGGGAATTTAGAGGCTCTTGGGGGAAGGAGATAGAGTCATTAATCTTAGATAGGGAAAGCTCATTGAGCTAAGATAACACCTCTTTTTATTAAACTAGTTCCTATACTACCTCAGATAACACTTCCTCTCTCTTTTTTATGCCCTTCTTGATTGATTTCCATGAGGGGAAAGAATAAGGCTTGGCCACCTCATCCTTTTCATAAATGGATGTGGTAGAGGGTGGTTTCACAAAAGAGGGTATGACATAATTAGGGCCATTATCATAACATAGTATCCAAGATGGGATGGCTTCATGCTCCTCAACTAAATGGTTTTCAATGAATTGTTTGGCTCTTAATGGGGATGAGATTTGAAAAAGTAGACTAGGGGGTTGGGTTTGAGCATGACAAAGAATATTATAGAGTAATTGGGGCCTAGGGTTTGCTTCTCTCTATATTGAGTACCACTTATAGTCATTTTCCCTCTCGGCTTGGTCATGCCTAACCAAGTATTCTTCTTGAAACTTCCATTCCTGTACTTGAACATAAGCTTGGTGTTCAAGTTTTTGTTATTACCTATAGTAATATACTTCCCTATAAACCTATATTAATTTTTTTCCAAGATCAAGTCACATCTCCTTAAGGATATTTTCTGGTTGACTAGAGAGAGGTAAATTATGACAAGGTCAATACATTGAATCTTGAGGGCCACTTAGGGTGAAGCCATAAACATTGATAACTTGATATAAAGGATAAGGAATGGAAGAGAAATAATTTTTATAAAAAAAAATGATGATACATACCAAATAATGGTGATTAGGAACTTGGTATTCTTATACCAGCTGATGTTCATAGTGGAGTCAGCACCAATGTTTGCACATGTGCCTTTAAAGTCTAAGTTCACTAAAAGGCAACACTAAAAACCTTTTAGTGAGATGTATAATTCAGTAAATTCCCATAAAGCATGCTCAAAACTATTATGATGTTAATTTATAACCTTGAAGAGAGTTATTTAGGATCCCTCCAACTAAGCCATCATATTAGGACAACCTAGGATGTGGGTAACTTATGATGGGGATGAACCTATGGAGAAGGTCAGCTTCCTCTTGATGGATTAACTAAACTATTGTTGTCATAGGAAAAATGGATAGAAATGGGGAAATGTATTTCAAGAAAGTTAACCATGTTATACACCAAATAAAAATGGGGAACTTTGATAATCTTGAACCCACACTAGATCAGTACAAGATAATGCTAGCTCACACAACCTCATAGACCAGCTGATTTCATAAGTGTTTCATGGACTAGGTTTAGGTAGAACACTAATCTAAACTTGAAATATATTTAAAACACCCTAAAGGAGGTTAGAAAGGGGAAAAATAGATGAGGAATATTCTCCTTCACCATGTCATGATGCTCAACTCACTAAACATTGATATAAGGCACGAGATAGGTAAGGAAAGTATTTTATTTCATCAAGAGGTAGATCTTACAAATGCTTGAGAAGGTTTAGAATAATAAAGAATAGAATATGTTTCAATATCTTAGAGATTACCCTAATACTCCCAAAATAATGAGCATCCTTTTACAAATGATAAAGAAAGGGTAATATAGACAAAGGGAAAAGAGAAAAGAGGGAGAACATGCCAACCAATAATAATCAATGAGATACCACCTTCCAATGAATTCTCAACCCCACTTAATCCAATATAGATTATCCCTTCATTAACATGTGATCCTATACTTTCCCCAATTAGTCTTCAAGCTCTTCTCATTGGCTAAGAAATGCACTAGAAAATAAGAGTCTATTTTATAGATGATGAGTCATGATCCTTTCAAGGAAAAATATAATTAAGATCTAAACAAAATTGAATGTTATAATATACTCTCCAATACCCTAATCACCTCCTTTAACCTCTACACTACCTTCTACTTAGATTCATTATAATGAAAAAATCCTCATATCTTGAATCTGATAGAGCCATGTTATGTCTGATTTGGGTGTCTATTTATCAAAACTATGACTATATTGGAAGATGAGACATTCCTTCATGCCTTATTTATGTCTACCCCTAATGAAAAATTTGAGCATAGGTATTTACTATAGATGAAAACCAATCTAATTTATTGGTTCTCATATAGCCATAATTTCAATGGAGAAACGTAGATTGATTGATATCATTTCAATAGCTAGCTACCCATCTTTGATCTCTATTATGCCAAAAAAGACCTAATTTTTCCTCTAAGCATTTATGGAACCCAAATACTCATTATTAACACGTATCTTATTTAAATATCAATGATCATAGTCATGAAATAATATTAGAACCCTAAAAAATGGGTCGTGTAAGTTCTAAATATTTAAACTAAAGGTCAAGACTATGATATAATGGCAATGGAACTTTATTATTGATAACCCCTAACTGTATCACTACATATTATTATTAAGGATGCTTGACTGAGCTCTAATGGTGAAATATGCATTTGAAGCATTTGATCTTGTTCAAGCTAGACCATGTTCAACTTTTTCTTGAAATCTCCTACTTTAACTTTTAATATTAGCCATTGATCTTGATTTAAGCCTTCTAGATTAAGACACTTGGAATTTACACATTTATCCTCAAGATACGCTATCATTTTCATCTACTCTTATACTTATATCATGTGATGGACTTGTGTTTAATATGATCTCCTTGACTTTTTGACCTTGCTCACACCATTGATCTTTTTATGTATGAATGATCATGAGCCATATATCTTCTACTAGTTTAACATTCTTAAGACACTTGTCACCTTCTCACTGGTATTTAGGGAACATTGACATTTTGAATTCAAGCTTGCCATTGATCTACTTTGGTATGATTAAATTCATTCTATTGATTTATTTTGGCCCATTGGATTTGTCAATCAACATGCACAATTGATCTTCAACTTAAACTCTTGATATTTTGCCACTTGTCAGCTCCACGTTCATCCTCAAGAAATTATGAATCTAAATGGATACTTTACAAAGCTTAAACTTGAGGTCTTTGTGCACGTTTCACTCTACAAGTATAAATTTAAAGGATTATATCTTGAGATAAAAATCTTATCAAGGCATGAAATTTATAGAGGATTATTTAGGCATGAATAAATTCATGTCCATGTGATATTTTGGCTTGATAGGATTTCTAAGCATACTTTTGAAGTGTGAAACTATAATGACCTATCTATTTCTACATGATTTTTGATGATGGTCTAGTCCATAATCTTCACTTGCTCGAGTCATTTGATCATTTGGTCAATTAGGAACTTTGCTATGCTGATCTATCCAAGAAAAATCTTGGCATGTTGGATAAATTTTTCAAACACAACCACTAAATTATAACATAACAACATTAAAACACTTCAATAAAGAAGCTAAATCATTAAATTTAGGAAAGGAGAACACAACCTCTCCAAGGCTCTTAAATGAGAAAGCATTACATGGTGGTCAATGCACAATTATGGGTAAATAATAAAACATGCAAAATAAACCAAATGGTCTCATTCTCCTAAAAAAAAGAAGATAAAATAGAGAATAAAACCATTTAATTAAAATGAAAAACAAAAAACATATGTTATAAGGAATGCCACATATGAACTTCTAGATCACCTAGGTGCTATCTTCCAATTATATAGACTCAACTCTCCTAACATGTTATTCTTATATATTGCTTTTCCTTCAGTTATGATAAGTATAACTTCTTTCTAAATTTGAAAAAGCCCCAAACTAAGGGATTTGACTCCTTCATATATTTATCTAAGAATCAACCAAGTACCATCAGCTTGCCAACCCAGGCCTCATTAAGGTATGTTTTTTTTCATGTCCAATTAAGGTACATGGAAGCTTCACAAGCTTCTATGGTCAATTTTAAGGCTTACTTACCTCTTTTACCACTTGATCTAGACTAAGGAAATAAATGGAAGATTTATTAGTCAACCAATAGATATTTTAAATGTTGGATATAATATTTAAAGGTTAGATGACCAAAAGTTTCACCACTAATATTAAATACTAGCTACCTAAAACATACACTAAGTTAACAAAGGTGGTAGACTAGGCATTTGATACTTAGCATAGGTTTAAGATAGTTTTAAGGGTAAAATATATTAGTGATATAAACATGCTTAGTTTAGTCTCTTTCCTTCATTGGCCCTTTTTTTGTTCATATACACCAGATGCACACATAAAATTCCTCTAACCTAATAGTTGAATATATATATTTTAATCAAACAAGGCACTCAATCAATTATAGGAAACCAACATACTGAGGTATATAAGCATTCATGTAGTTAATTTTTCATCAACTTATACACATGAAATTGATAAATCACAATATTATGATCAATGATTCAACATTAATTTAAGTCAATATCTCATAGACATATTCAAATTCTAATACAAACATTACATAAATAAAATGTATGCATCATACTTTCATATGTAAGCAATCCAAAATATGATTGATAATAGGTCTTCATCATGGTTCCTAAAACATAAAAATCCTTAATAATATTTTAATTCCTCATATATATGTGACCTAACAACATAATTTAAAAATTATAACATAAAAGTCATATTTTTATAGTCATCTTGTCAAATATAAGCACTATACAAAACTGGGTCTTAAAGCTTGACTAATAAAATCAACTTGAGATTCACTAGAGTTGGTATCTACTTGAGTATGAACATGAGAACTTTGAGTGGGCCCATTTGAATAAATATCAGACATATTAGTTGAGATATTAGTCAAGGTTGAATAAGAACTAATAGATAAATTTGAAGTCATGGAAGAAGAAGTGGGCATTGAAGATGAAGTGATAGTGTGAGCTTCCCCAAGGACTATAGGTAAATTATGCATAAGTGAAGGTGGATAATCCAAGTAAGGTCCCATAATGAGATTATAGATGATTATGGGAGCCTTTACTTAATATTGGGTTATTTTTTAATGAAGAGTATAATTTCAGTAGTATATTCGAGATCACTATCATCCTAAAAAATAATAATTTTTGGAGGATAGTTAAGTGGATTTAATGTTTAGGGAGGATGTGACCCATATTTTTTGGTCTTAGTGACCACATAGACATTACTGAACTCTACATTTTCTACAAAACTATAGTTAAGTTGAAATGAGGATGCTTAAGAGGGTTGATTAAATTCATCATATCATTTTGAGTGAGTATTTTACTTTTGTCAAAATTGCACTACATGGTCAAAAGTGAAGGTATACATAAAAATATGGAAAATTACTAAGTCAAGATATTCAAATCAATTTTTCAAGTAGGAACTAATTTTTTTTCATAAACTACTAACTTGATCTGGTTAACTTAGATGTGTAGATAAAAAAATGCAAAAGTCTAGAAGGAATACTATGTCAAGATGGTTGACTTGGGTTTATAGAAAAAAATAGAAATAGAACTAAATCAAGCTGGTTGATGGAGTTGTGTGGCGTGAAAATATAAATATTTTAAAAATTCTATTATGTAAATCTATAGACACCTAAAATTGGCCACAACTAACCTTTGACTAGACTCACATCAATTCCTACCAACTATTACAAATTAAGCCTAAGAATCATTAACCACCCCAAATTTGCTTGTGCATCATTCATCAAAGCTTAGAATCATGTTAATACATCCCTAATTAGGGTATGATATCATATTTAATAATAACCTCTCAATGAGTCATCCTTGGGCATCATGTAGCATTACATCAGTCAATTTGGCCTATGGACATATTAAGTGGGGCACATGAGTAAATATCAAATATTGAAAGTGATAAATGGATAATCATAATTAAATAATAAGATAAACAAAATTAAATTCCTATTTCAAACATCCATGTGCAATTAATGAATAACTAAAAAAGGAAACTAAAAAATGCTGATATCCTAGCCTTCATCATAACCTTTGTGAGTTGTCAAGCTCTTTGGAAATATCCTAAAATATCTCATTTTGGAGACCCATGCATATTCATTACAAATCATAATTTCTTGAAAAATATTAACTCTGCTAGGGTTATATTTGAATAACTTAGGTTAGGTTTGAAATCATTCCATGTTTAAACTCTACCTTAACTCACCTTGGGTTAGGGTTAGATATATTTGTTATAAATACAATGCCTTGCCTATTGGTGAAAAGTTATCATGCACAAATAAATTCAAATATTTGATAAGAGTAGTTTTATAATGAAAAAATTTACTTGTAAGTAGTGTTATAATTCTAAAATATTTATCCAAGCCTTAACACAAGCCACGATACCAAGGAGAGAAGGAGATACATAACCTCCAATGCCAAAGACTTTTTGAAGCACAAATTGAGAAAGCCACTCAATAATGCATTTGGATATCTCAAAGAAGGTAAAGTATTATTTTTATTTTTCATTTTAGTTGTGATTTAATTTTTTTTGTTTATTAAACTCACCCCTAAGATCTAGATACCATCTAGATGCATGAAACCTATAGTTTTAGAAGAACCCCACTTGCTATAGAAATATTATTGATGTAGAGAAACTAGCTCAAAGTTCCATGTCATTATAAAATATCTTGGGATAAGAGAGGAAAAAAAACTACATTTTTTGTGCTTTTATTTTTGGATTAACACTTTAAATCCTCCCAGGAGTGAGTATATTGATGAATTTGACAATACTATGCAACCTTGTCAGTTTTAGGATATAAGACATTGCACGTAGGTGTTTTATGTCATTTTATAATTTATTGCATGGTTATTGGGTATAATATATCTTTTTTTTTTCTATTCCATTCAAAACAAGTTTTTTTTATATACCACTCCTTGTTGAGGAGGTATTATGCTGGCCATTTTTTATCACATACCTTTTCCTATTCTTTAAACAAATCTTTGTGTATGTGTCACTTAATTGGAAATTTTAATGTTATGTTTCCTAATTAATTTTAATTTTGTTCTTTAAAGTGTTGAAACACAAAATTTTTATCATATATTTATATCATGATAATGTTGTTATGCTGCTCAATTCATTTCATGTACTTATTTGCCTTTGTGTCAAAATCTAATTTTCAAAACCAATCTACATGTGTCATTTAGATCTTTGTCTAGTGACATTATTTTTTTCACCTTTGTATAGATTTTTGTTTTATCAAATATGCCTAGTTTACCTAATTTGAGTTTTTAATTAACCTTGACAAGTTTAAATTCAAACATCGATTGATCTATGCCTATGCCTTGTGTAATTTGGACCTAAACATCAATATTTATCTTTTGGATTGTTCATCTTAGGTTAATTATTTTTCCAATTTGAAAAATATTATTTGTGCCTAGATTTGGGAGAAACACTCTGCCTCTACATATGTCATTTATTTCATGCCTTATACCAATCAACCATGTTTATGTTTAATTCTACATACCGAGTCCATGTCAAAGTGTTTTAGATTTACTATATTAAATCTCACCTTATTTTAAACATATATATTTTGTTATTGTTTTTCCAAAAGTCCTAGCATGTATTCCTATTTTGAGCCTATATTTTGAAGTCGGTTTTTGATAAGAGACCTAGCAACTTTTATTTTCTTTGCTTAGACTTGATTGGACCACTTTGAATCTTTAATTTGGCATGTCATTTTTTATTTAGTCACTTGAATTTTTGTGTGAGACATTTGACATTAGACTTTTTTATACCATGTTTTATCATAGACCATTTCAGAGATACGACTCCCCTAGACCAAGTTATACTAACTTTGAACCATTTGTATTTCAGACATTGTTTTTTTAGAAATTTTATAACTCTAAGCCTTTTTACAAAATGTTTGTCATTGATGTAGATATGTCTCACTAAAAATATGGTGGATTCATGTATGATGTAATCTATGATATAATGGTTGCACAAATTGACTTTTCTTGAGACCCCTATGGTAAATAGGTGGTTTGTGAGATAGATCCATATCTTCTTTACAATACTCAATCTAGGGAACAAATCCAAGCATTATGCTTGATGGCACATTCTTTGGGTCAGTTTGTGTATGATTTTTCCCATCTAATCAATAATTACATCCAATCCCCAACCTATAATGTTAACCCTCATTTAGATTTCATGAGTTACCAAGCTCTAGAGCATTGAAGGAATACCATTTCTATGTCAAACCCTCATCTTTTGGATTGTGTGAGAAACCAAGTTCAATAATTCCCTATGATTTGTATTCTAGGACCTCATACATTAGCTAATTATATCAACCAAGCTTTGAAGTTCCATACTATTTCTATTCTATGACCTCATCCTTTAGATCATGATATCAACCAAACTTCATAATGCACTACCATTTCTATTCTAGGCCCTCATCCTTTAGCTTATACAAACATATAAGATTCATGATTCCCTACCATTACCATTCCAAGACCTAATCCTTTAAATTATGGAAGTAACCAAGCTCCATAATGACCTACCATTATCATTCCAGTACCTCATCCTTTGGCTTATGTGATCAACCAAGCTCCATGATGCCCTACCATTTTTATTTTAGGACCTCATCCTTTATCTTGCAATAGTAATCAATATTTGTAATGCATTACCATTTATATTACAAGACATCATCCTTTATCTTATTCAAGTAACTAATATTTTTAATTCCATACCATTACCATTCTAAGACATTCCACATATGGTAGCTTTTTATCCCAATCACAATTCGACAGGTCATAGTTACTATCTTAGGCCACAAACCAACCTCTATTAAGCTAAAAATTATTCAAACACCAGCCATTATTCATTAATTATCTAATATTAACCAATTTAGAAAGCCCATACCAATTATTGATCCAAAACAGAGCCAATCAATACTTTTCTAATTGATCCAATCATTCGAAGACCAAGATATGTTTAAAACTAGTTTTTTGTAATTGATTACAAACCAAAGCCAAGAGAACCAACCAATTAGAGATGTTTTTATTGAAACAACAATTTTTGATTAGTCAACCTATGATGAGTCACATTTTGATACTTTACCTATTGTCAAGGAATCTCACTCTAACAAGCCAATCTTTATTGAGTCACTTCTTAATGATTATAACTACCTTCAAGAAAATCATTACCTTGACCATATGAGTATTTTTAAAGAGTCTCCCCTTGATAAGCTAGTCTCTATGGATTTTTCTCTTGACATTTTTACACTCATTGAGGAGTCTCACATTAAAAAAATAGTCTTTGTGGAGGGTATTATGCCATCACAAGCCATTACTTGTCCAATACTAAACATTCAGTAAAACATCTTTGTAATAACATCCACACTAGATGAAGAATCAACATTTAAGTTAATTTTTATTTTTAAACCACCATCATATTTAGTATCAAAATTAGAATCAAAATCAATATCAATACTAGATTTAGAGTCTATTGAGTTGGAATTAGATTTAGAATCAAAATATGTTCATGAATGTTATAACATTGGTTATACATGCCTTATAAATCATTTTAATAAATTTATGGTCCTTCTATAATTTTTTAGGATAATTAATTCATCTTTGACACAAGCTTTATTAGTATCTTCTATAAGATTGTGATACGTCTTCCCATTCCATTACCATTCCACATTCTATTACCATTAACCAACATAGCCATTATATTGACCTTCCACCTCCCACAAGTGTCTATTAGGATCGATAGAATCATACCTTGTTGAACTACATCCATGATGACATATCAATTATAGAATATCAAAAGGTCTAAGACCACTTTCATTTAGAAGAAGAACACTATCATAGTGAAACCTTTCCAAAGGTGCTAGGAGGCAATCGAAGTTTAAACTCAACATCTAATAGAGAAACCTTATTTAAGGTGATAGAAGATAATCAATGTCAAAATTCAACATTCCTTAGTGAAATCTTCTCAGAGGTGTTATGGGACAATCAAGATAACTTCATTGGTGAAAACCTTATTAGGGTAACAATATCTGACAACATTAGTTCTTCACTACTTGATGAAGATATTATAAAAGATCAAATCAATATAGCTTCCAATATACAATCTAATCAGAGCATATTCAAAAGTCTTCAGCCACACCACATCTAAAGTTATGTCAAATGCAAAATTAATAACATTGTGTGTGTCTAAAAAACCCAAGCATCATTTGTTTCCCAACCATTATACATTCCATTTGTATGTAAATAGAAATGCATCACACCTATAAATCAATACTAGACCAGAGAAGATAGAGCATACTTACACTTTTGATTGGAAATAAGTTTGTTTAGTGGGATCATGACCAATATGGGGATCCACTATACCTAATTAGGGGATCACTTGTCACAATACACCATGATAGGAAGAGTTACAAAGCCTATAGTCTAACACAATCATGTAATAACCCTAAAAGAGTCATAGGTTTGATATTTCACTTATGTCTAATAAATAAAAAAGTAAATATAATCTAGTACACATAAATAATTGTGGCACAGAGTGGGGGTTAAAATATATAAAACTAAACTAAACATGCATAGAAGACATATACTCATTTCAATGTATACAAAATCATAATGCATGGGAGAGAAGCACAACTACTTTATCTAACTACCCTTATAAAGGAAAAATAAGGTTAGGAATACTTACCTTGAAGATGAACCCACTGATCCTCAATTTCTCCCTTGGCCATGGTGCTTCATAAGAGATTGTTGTGGTATGTAAGGATAATAAATACAAATCATCTCTAAGCTACATAACCTATCTATGAATCTAAAATACTTCTCCACAAGATAATATCTATATGTACAAAGAAGTATGAAACCCTAAGCTTTATTCCTCAAGTAGAATGGTCAATAAATAGATGTTTATTTGCACTTATTCTTCTTCACTTCTCTATTATAAAATGGTTATAAATGAACTTGTATATATAGGTATATCTTTCCCTAAATCCTTTTAAATATGTTAGGTATACAGGGTTGACCCAATTGATACTATATGTTTTTGAGAGATAAATCACTAGGTCCCAAGCTAGGTCAGCTAAAGGGCTAAAATGACTCTCAAGTAAAAATACCTAAAAATAGTGTAGGGTTGTCCTAGTTGACCTTGTGTATTAATCATATACTAAAAATTATATAGGGTCGACCTAGTCAACCTAATATAGTCAATTGGTGAAAAGGGGTCAAGGAAAGAAAAAAAAGGATAATGATATGAAAATGTTTGGAATGGGTAAGAATGATAAGGATAATATTAGGGTAAATGGTTTTAGGAGGAAAATGTGTATATGTAAAGTGGAAAAATGGACAAAAATATTATGAAGCACTAATGGTCTACCCACCCCTTTTATAGAACACCTTTTAAGGCATACACTTAGAGAGATTGAGACTCAATGAGTTCTTGAAAGATAATAAGTGTTAGTAAGTGAAAAAATTTTGAAAATATTATTTGTATACATATGTCCCACTTGAATCTCATCATGTGTCATGTAAGTGCAACATAAGATGGTGATTTAGGAAATAGAAAATGATAACACACAAGTTAATGTTAAGTAAAAGGAAGTAAGAAAAAAATAAGATAAATGAAAGGACATAATTAAAAAATACATACCTTTACTTACCTTAATGTTATAGATAAATAATTAGACTACAAGATATGTGAAGGTGTCCAATGTGATGAACACTAGGTAAACCTATGGAAGTTAGTGGAAAAAATAGCCAAAAATCATTTTTTTCTAAAAATAGATAAAAATCATTTCTTTTTAAAAATAGGCATATAATAGTGGAAAAGATTCTCTATGCCATCATGAAGCCAATGCATTTTATGGTTTTAAAAATAGATGAGTAAAAACAAAGCTATAGATAAAATAAGGAATCTACCTAAAAATAATTGAAATAATTGAATTTTGAAAAGGTGTTTTTAAGTAGGTAAAAGACAAGTCATTTGGTTATTTTTAACTTGTGAAAGAGAGAAAAAGAGCTCTGGAGACCAAACAAGCTAGGATGGCAAGGAGAAAATAGGCTAGATGAGGGGGGGGGTGAGCTCCAAGAGTAGTAGTGGGTGCAATATAGGTATGTAACTATGAATCTTAAGCCAGTTTTGGAGTATTTAATGAATTAAGTGTATTTTTAGAAAAAATAAAATTTTAGCAAAAACTTATATTCTATAGGTATGAAAAACTAAGATGGGAAATGGGTTTGAAATAATTAAGAACAAAATTACTAGAAGGCACTTATTTAAGGAAATGCAAGGGGTTGGTAGGGAAAAACAACTGGGTTAACCCAGTCAACCCAATATGCTAAAAATGAGCAAAATCCACACTGCTGACCCAGTAGGTATGTTTCAACCCTATATGTTCTATAGACTACCAACCTAGTACAATTTTGCTAACTAATCCAAAAAATCTAGAATAATAATGCAGTACTAGGGAGAGGGAAATAAGAAGGTTAACTTACAATTTTAAGTCAACTAGATTAAAATAAGGAAATTTTGGTCAAACTAGGTTGACCAAAGAACCATAATGGTATGAAAATACATGGAAAAGGTTGGAAGAAGGATAGAATTGGCCAAAATGACTAAGGGTAAAATGGACCAATTAGGCTAAAAATAGGTTCAAATGAATAAATTAAAGAAATTTAGGCTTATTTTTTATTAAATTTTAAAAAATAATGTGATTATATATGACATGGAGGAGATATTACATCTTTTGTTGTTTCTTGGTTGTAGGGATGACCTAGGTTTTTATGATTGGTATACATGTTATGGCTACCAAATCTATTGGATCACTTGAAAATTAGAGATAAAGATAGATTTGTATCTATAGGCCTAAGAGGGATTGTTGATATGTGTAAGGTTCGCTTGAGTGTTGATCTATTAGTCATGTTTTTAGAATGCTAGGATTGATTGACTAACACCTATAGATGGGAGGTGGATGGGGAAATGGTAGATGTGTTTATCACTCTAGAGGTTGTACATGCCATCTTAAATCTATCGATAGTAGGAGAACTAGGGACTATAGGGATACCAAACAACATGAAGGAGATGAGAACATTATCCATGTAGGTTACAGGCTCAAAGATAATACTGGCAAGGATAAGAGTCAACATGTTTGACATAAATACATCAAAAATTCAAGATATTCAAAAAGTTATGATAAGGCTTGTGACATAGTGAGTACTATGTCACAAGTTAGACATAAAGGTGATAATATTCATGGTAGCCTTGAGTAGGATGATCCTAGAGGAGAGAGTATTATATGATCTTATTTATATCATCTACGTCTAGCCTATACATGATATATATGAGGTGATGGTCATAGGGTAGAAGTTAATAGGATTGATCATATTATTGATGGCTTAGATATATGAGATGTTTCTTATGTATCGATCAACTTGGTTACCCCATGTGATTGATGATAGGTTGCCTCAAGTGCAAAGATGGAGGGAGGACTATGTAGAGAAGGTAATGCCCCATACACTAGTGATATATATGGTGAGGTATATAGGTACATTATGGTAGATATATGGGTACATAATAAGTACATGGCTAAGCTGGGACATAGTTTCACAATCTACAGTGATGATAGAAGTGGTTGAACACTATACCTAGTAAAGAGAGCCACATAATATGGTACATGTACTAAGATAGATAGGATTAACTCATCCAAAACATTCATATTGATTCTTGAGTAGTGGACTTGGCATGTGAAAGAGTTGTAGGTGAAAAAGGGGACTAGGTCCACCAATGATGGGGTTGATGCTTAGACCATGTCTTGAGTGACCATGGACTAGGAAAACATAATAGGAAGTAAAGTAGGAAGAGAGGAGTGCAAAGGTATAGGTACTAGAGTTACTACCACTAGATCCATAGTGAGAAGAAAAATGACCACTGAGGACACAACACAGGTGAATCCAAGAGGAGAAAGAGAGAGTAGAGACTATTTCCATCCTTGATGACCTAATAGGTGAGCTAGAGGAGAGATAGATGATATAGATGCCACTTAGGGGTAGACTAAGGAAAATGAGAGCCATGATAGTTAGGAGACCTCATGGTTGGAGAGATTGTGATAAGCAATCATGAAGATGGTGAGATCATATTGGTTGAGACATAAATATGTAATAAAGATGATTAAATTATTTCTTAAGCTTTTATTTTAAAATAGAGACTAGAGATAGATATATATTGTGAGATATAATAATGAGTTAATATCTAACTAGGTGTGATTTTATAGGCATAGCTAAGGATGAGGAAGAGAGATGGGGGTTCATTGTGAGGGGATCACTCCATGATGTCCTTGATGAGACTCTATAGCTAGATGACCCTACTATATTAAAAGAACATAGAGTACTATTTACCCCAGCTTAGGTGAGCTAATTTAGATTAGATGGAGAGGTAGTGAGGAAGATATGAGCATAGAGATAGGATGTAGACACAAGTAGAGATGGTGCAGGTGAGATATGGGCATGGTAAGCCCTAGTAGAAGAGAGAGCTATGCATCTGGATACATTGACACAAATGACATAGGCACATATAGTGAACCTAACCCAGTTGGTATAAGCATAGGTGCAAGTAGAGTACCTATAGGGATAGGTAGAGGGGCTAAGATCTCAAACATCCTCTTGAAATCATACTATTCAAAGGATTCAGACTGAGGCTTTAATAGGAATCATGGCTAAGTCATGAGATAGATAGCATGGATCGCATCCATAAAGTTGGAGCATTGGATATGGTTGTACTTTTTGTATGAAAACTCAATATATATATATATATATATATATATATATATATATATATATATATATATATAATTATGGCATATTGATGTTGATTGTATGTTTTTAGTATGGTTGTGGTTGTGGATGCTTTAGATATATTTATTTCTAGTATATGTATTTAGTTTTTTTTGTATATGATATAGGAAATAAATGAGATGTGGTTTCTTTTCTAGAATTATGTAGAACACATGCATGGGTAAAAAGAAATAGGAAAAAAGGATTTGGTTAAATATAATCAATCAAAAATTTACTACACACTATTTCAAGTTAGGAAATGTGTAATAACAAGAAAATGAATAAGTATAAAGAACTAAGGGATGGAAAATAAGATGATAAAAAAGGGATTTTGTTTTTAAACCAAAGTGAAAGAATTTTACACCAAATTAAAACAAGTAAAATCATACTAAATCATGGTGGGAAGTATGAAATTAATGTAATAAAATGGAAGGTATGTAAAATGGCATAAATGGTATAAGAAAATCAATTAATTCAATCAATCATACTAAATCATGCTAGGAAGTATAAAAGAAAAACAAAATTGGAAAAAAATGGTTTTAAATTTATCACATTATTTGAAGTTGGAAAGTATGAAAAATTCAAGAAATGGTTTTATTCTTACATGAATTCAAAAAATAAGAAGATAAAAGAAAAATATAAATGAAATAATCATAAAACACACTAAATCAAGATGGGAATCATGTTAATGATGTGCACTTTTGTAATCAATCACATCTTATCTCATAATTGACACATGTAATTTTGTTTGTGACTTATATTATTGGAAAATTTTGTGAGGAATGTTAGTTCCTATCAATAGTCTTATGAAGAAAATCATAAAGACAATACCACTAGGGTGTAATAAATATGGAAAATTAGGTAATAAATAATGTTGGTAATAGGAAGGAAAAAGGTGGTAATTTGTGAGGAATGTTGGGTCCTATCTACAGTCTTATAAAGAAACTCACAAATGAAATCCCAAGGGGAGTGATCTGTAGAGAAAATAATATTTCTCAAGAGGAAATATGAGGGATATATGGAATGAAAAAGGGACTGTAAAAATAATAACTTATACATATTATGAGAATACCTTAGGAGACAAGAGGCATACTAAGGACATGAGAAGACACTAAGTGACTAATGACCATCAATGTGCAAAGGAAACCTATTCGCTATAGAAACAAAGCTTTGTAGGAATATAAGAGTTATGTTAAGATAAATTAATGAAGTTATACTAGAATAATAAAAGGTAAAATGGACCTACCTTCCCATGATGTGTTCCCCATTCCTTAGGACCCCTTATAGAGTTGTCAGTCTACTACGAAGATTGGGTACTAGTGTGAGAAAGTAGGTAACACTAAATTTTTTTTTATTATCATTTTATAATCTACTAGCCTAAAACACCCCAATGGATTTAAAATCTATTTTGAGGCCAATTTTGGAGTTTTATCTTTGACTAGAAGAAGGATATGTGCTTTGAATCATGTATTTTAGTGTGATTTGACTTTTAAGAATATTTGTACCTTTTATATCATTTCCTTTTGTTAAATGATTTAGATTTTAAAATTTTATGGATTTTTAATATTCCTCCTCCATACATATTTATAATGAAAAATCATGAGAGATGTAATGATACACATGAATGAGATTTAGGCTAAGGCTAAAGGAAGCTAAGTAACCAAAGACAAAGACTGACGAGGATACTTAGACTTAATAGTGAACTATCATGTGATCTCAAGTCTCAATCATGTATATGCTTAGTTTATGAAAAAAAGGGGGAAGGATATCCAAATGTGGATTGGTGAAATGAGATTATAATGAGATGGATTTTTTATTACCTAATCACATGGTAAAATGAGACAAGGACTAAAAGGAATAGGGTTTGTATAACCAAGTAATAATGAAAATTAACTATGAAAAATAGAGATAAGAAAGCAAATAATCATAAAAAACAAGAAGAGAGTTTTGAGAAGAACTCATGAAAGAAAGAGAAAAAAATTATAAATAAAGACATTCATATGAAAATATAAATGACAATATAAAAAAGATATAGTACAAAAGGTAAAATCATTATATAATAAAAATATGAATTTGACACAATGTCAAATGATATAATAGATAAAAAAAATAAAATTGGAGGACACGTCTAGTCAAAATTTAAATGAAAAATCACCATGCATGTGATCATAAATATTAATGAATCTACCCACACACATTATCCAATACATCAAATAAATCTCTATGAATATGGATATAAACTATTGCTAATGTCTCACCAATCTTGAATGAAAACTAGGAAAATACTTCTCTTCTGATATCCTCAACTAAAAAATTAAGAATACTCAAAGGGTCATGATAAGGAGGGAAATAAGGAAAG
Organism: Torreya grandis; assembly: GCA_037957365.1. NCBI lineage: Eukaryota > Viridiplantae > Streptophyta > Pinopsida > Cupressales > Taxaceae > Torreya > Torreya grandis. The sequence continues at coordinate 109,486 of JARHVA010007406.1, forward strand.
GGATGTTTGAGAGAATGTATGAGAGAAGGTTCTATGGGAGATTAAGGAATCACTAGTGGAAAAAGATCCATGGGTGAGGGAAGGTATGTATGAAATTAGAAATGCATCATGTTTATACATCAATTATGGATTGAAATAGATAGATCATATCTACACTTCTAATTGGGAATACATTTGTTAAGTGGGAGAATGACCAGCATGGGTATCCATTAGAATCATTAGGGGATCACTTGTCATAATACACCATGGTAATAAGGGTTAAAAATCTTATAGTCTAACAAAATCACACAACAACCCTAAAAGAGTCCTAGGTTTGATATTTCACTTATGTCTAATAAATAAGAAAGTAATCCTAATCTAGTGCACACCAAAGCCTATGACATAATATGAAGGGTTAGAAAAACAATAAAAACATGTATAGGAGAATATTAATTAACCTAAGTATGAGTAACACCCTAATACATTGAATATGAAGAGTAATATTATTTGAGCCAATACTTATGCTACTTCTATCTACCAAAGAGAGGGGAAAAATTAATATTATACTTACTTGAATGTGAACCCATCAAGAATCAATATCTCCCTTGGATAAAGGGGTTTAAAAAGAGGTTGTTATGGTTTATAAGGATAAATAAGAAAGGCTGAATCATCCAAGACTTATCCACAAGACTAGATTATCCAAGTAGAAACCCTAAGATAGGATTCCTCAAGTAGAATGGTGGAAGAGCAGATTGTAAATAAGCATGATAAAGTAATAAATCTTGATTTCATATTTAAATAACTAAAAAATGATCTTGTATTTATAGGTAGATCTCACCCTAAATCATTCTAAATATGTCAGTTGTATGAGGACAACCTAGTCGATGCTATATGTTTTGGAGAGACAAATCTCTTGGTCTCAAGCTAGGTTGGCTGAAGGGATAACAAAACTACAAGTGAAAAATACAAAAAAATATTATAGGGTCAACCCAATCAACTCTGTATTTTAATTAGATTCTAAAAATTATGTAGGGTTGACCTAGTCAACCTAGTATAGTCAACTATTGAAAGGGGATCAAGGTGAGGAAAGAGGGATGAAAAGAGGAAAAAGACTGGAAGAAGAGTAAGGGAGGAGTAATAGATTAGGGAATGGTTTTAAGAGATAGTTGTATTGGTATTAAATTTAAAATAAGGGATAAAAATCTTGTGAAACACCAAAGGTTTTCCCATCCCTTTCCCTCTACACCTCTTAAGGCATGCACTCAGAGAGATTGAGTTTTAATGGGTTTTCGAAAGATGTAAAGCATAAGTATTTGATAAATTTTGATTTTTTTTTATAAATATGCCTCACCTGAATATCATCACATGTAATTAAGGTGTAACATGAGATGGTGCTTTGAGAAAGAACATAGTAACACACAACATTGATGGTAAAAAAAGTTGTAGTATTTTAAAGCAAAAATAACTAGAAGTAAATGACTAAAAAGTAAATACAATGTGTACATTAACTTACCTTTATCATTAAATGGTTATCTATTGTGTTATTATTTTTGAGTGTGTATGGTGTAGAGATTGCTTTTGATTAACCCAAGAATATAAAACTATAAAGTAAAAAAACTAAACACAAGAAAAGCCAAGATAGTTGGTGTTAAGAGGATAGGGCGTAATTAGGAAATTTGGCAAGTTGGGCTGATAAGTGTTATGTTATACCAAATAACCAAGTAAAAAACAAATATTAAATCAAGTAACCAAAAATCCAAGGCTACTAAAGACCAAAAAACTCAAAAAAAGTTATCGTTAAATAAGAAAGGCAAACTCACCAAGTCAAACTAAGGATGGATGTCAAAAATAAGATGGTAATAAAACATCAAATGGTAAAAGAAGAAACAAAATGGTAAAAAAAAATTAATGAGTGAGTAGTAATAATCCTTAACTCACTCAATAATGGAAAAAAAAAGAAGCATAAAAGGGAAAACAACATTGATGAGTTAGAAGTAACAAGCCAACCTCACTCAATAATGGAAAAAGGGTAAAAACATAGATGTTCATAACAACAAGATAGTTCAATAAATGATAAATGGTAAAAATAAGAAAAATAAATTCTAGAAATGTAATTCATGGTGAAGAAAACATAATCCATAGTTACTCAAACATGTTTTTTCACTCTAAGGATAGATAAAATTGAAACAAAGTAGTGTTAGGTTGTTTTTAAAAGGTGAAGAAGGAAGTATAAAAGAAGGGAAAATAGATTTGGGATTATAATTTTCTTGTCAAGGGGGAAATTAAATGGGTGAAGGGGAGAATGAAGGAAAAACCAAGGTAGAGGAACTATTTATCAAAGTCAAGACACTCAAATTAGGTTTTTCAAAATAAGAGGACTTTCAACCTTAAGGACTATGAAGAAATTCTCATAGCTACACAAGTTTTAGGTCAACAAATGCAGTATATAGTTCATCTGATGTATGTTATATGCATGAAAATTAAAATTTACCTACCTCCCCATAATGTTTTCCCCATTCCTCATTATCCATTATAGATTCGTCAGTCTACTATGAAGATTGAGTATTTATGTGAGAAAGTAGGTAGCACCATAGAGTTTGTTGAATTCCCATATTCCAATCTACTAGTCTACCACACCCCAATGGACCTTAGCTCTATGTAAGGCCAGCTATAGAGTTTTAGCTTCAATTATATACAGGATATGTTATTTAAATCACATTTTGTAGTTTGATATTTGACTTTTGAGATTTTTATGTTGCCTTTTAGTTATCATTGCCTTTTGATTCAAATGATTTGGATTTTAATTTTGTTGGTGGACTTTTTTATTCCTCCTCCTTGGAAAACCAAACATGGATGCTAAATATGAATTTAATTTGAATACATGGGACTTATTTTCTAAGAGGGATAACTTCAAAGAGCATGAGGTCTAGGAGTCTCATAAATCTAGGTAAAAATAAAAGTGCTCTCTTGACTTCGACCTTGTTTTATCTAATGTGTAGTGAAAGAAATGGAAAATCAATAGAAGTGACACATGGAACAATTTGAATTACTTTAAATTGTAAAAAATGTGACAAAAGAGAAAAAAAGGGATAAAAGGATAGTAAAGTGTGATTCCTTATCCTACAAAAGAGGGAAATGGAGGAAAACATGCTAACATAGATTGTTGTGAAAATTTAGTCTAATCAAAAGAATAAAAAGGTAAAGTTTAATAACAATGATGCAAAGAGATAAAAAAAATGGTAATTTTAAGAGGAGAGATAAGTCATATCCATGGTATTACACTACAAATTCATAAAAGAGAAACCCATGAGGGTGATAACAAGCAAGTGAAAAATCACAAGGGAGAAAGATAAGTAAAGTATGGTAATTTTGTGGGGAATGTTGGTTCCTATCTATGGTGTTATGAATAAACTCAAAAAATAAAAACCCAAGGGGTGTCAAAAAGATAAAATGCAATAATATAAAGAATACTATGGTACATCAAAAAACCAAAAGACCAAAAGGGAGGACTAAAGGTTTTTGAAAGGAAGGAACTTGATACAAAAGGAAACACCCATGTAATTAACTTGTAAAAAGTGTTAGATAGATATAGATAGAAATCATGAAAATAAGGAAATGTTTAGGCAAATTAATTTTTGAGAAACTATGCATTGGTGGTCTCTTTGAATACATGACATTCATTGGTTTAAAGATGGCAGGTGTTTAAACCAAGAATATCTTTGAATAAATATGATCCCCATAAATTTTTGGTGTATTTACCTTATTTATCATGGGTTTATTCTAATTTAAGGACAATATCACTAACATTAAATTTATAGACCTTAACATGTTTATTATGTTATTTGGCAATGTGAGCCTTGTATTAATGTTTATGTTGTAAGGCAGAAAGATGATGTTCATCAAGTATATCAAGGGAGTGAAGAAAATATTAATTTATTTATTCATTGGGAATAATACAATGAAAATATATACAAATAGAGGGAAGCTCAAATTTTAAAGGAAGAACTTCCTCAGAACCATATACTAGAGAAAATGGCATTGCCCCAGTGGTAGTGTGTATACTAGTCTGATAAGACCAAAGTGTAGGGTAAAGATCAAGATGTAAATCCATGTGGGTTTCATGGATTATCTTTTGGATATATTTTTTTAAAATTTTATTAGTGGCCTCAAATTGGCCATTACATTGTAGATGATAAGGAGTGGAAAATTTGTAACTGATCTTGAATTTTTTCAAAGTTATTTAACATGTTTGTTTTTGAAATTACCACCATTATATAAATTGATGGTATGGGGAGAACCAAAGTTGAAAATTATTTGATTAATAATAAATTTGGAAATGGTAAGGCTGGTGATATTAACTAGAGGCATGGCTTCTACCCATTTGGTAAAATATTTGGTAGCATTGATGATAAATATATGCCCATCTTAGGAGTGAGGTAGTTTACCAATGAGATTGAATCCTCATGTATAAAATAGCCAAAGAGATTTGATAGTTTGAAGCTTAGATGGAGGTGAATGTATTAGATCATCATGAAGTTGGAAAGGATTACACTTTTTATCATATTCAATTTCATCCTTTTCAATATTAGGCCAAAAATAACCCATATGTAGGCATTTACGAGCTATATCATGTCTGCTATAGTGGCCACCACAAATTACCCCATGTGCTTGTTAAAGAATGGGAGGGAGATCATATTGCATAACATAATATAGAAATATACCTTTAGGATTATGATAATAAAGAAATTTTTGTTGAAATACATACTTGAAAGCTTATTTAAGAATACGTGTCTTTTCACGAGAGTCTAAATTAGTAGGATAAGTTTGATGTTCTAAGAATTGAATGATGTCTTGTGACCATTGGCTCTGTCAAATGGTAATAGCATTGATATGATAGATAAGTGAATCCAATGGTTGAGTATAGGATGTATTTTTTCTTACTTGTATAACAAAAGTAAAATTGAAAAGGACTTAGTGGGGATGAAAGAGAGATGCTGAAAAAGCAAGAGAATCAACAATGGATTTTTGAACTCTAGGAATAGGCTCAATAGTGAAATAGATGAAATACTTAGTAAGAGTGGTTGAAATTTGATGATATGTGATGAGGTTCTCACTTTTACATTGATAATCACCACCAAATGATGATAAATAAGATGAGACTCACCTAAATAATGAAGGTATTTAATGTCTAAATAAAAATTAGCTCTCGTGCCTAAGATAAGAGCTTCATATTTGGACATATTATTGGTGACATCAAAGGAGAAGTAAAAATCTAAAGGAAAGATTTTACCAAGAGGAATTATGAGAATGTAACCTGACCCAACTCCTTGAAGGAATTTAACACCATCAAAGTGAAGAGTCCAAGTATCCTCATGCAAGTTGACATTAATTTTAAGAAGTTCCTTGATAACTAATTATGGTTTAGCAGTATCAAAGGGAGTAGAAAATTCATTAAAATTACTGTATTTAAGATTGAGAGTAAAGCTATGAAAATAATCTTTTAGAGAAATAGATTGATTAATACCTTTGATGTAAAGGATATTGTCATATGGAGGATTAGCTTGAAGAGAAGGAGCCATTATGAGAGCTGTGGTAAGTTGATCAGCTATTATTTTCCCTTTGATAGATTTTTGAGTGATGATGTAGAGATAATATTCCATAAGGAGGACCATCCATTTACCAATTCTATCTCCAAAAAAAAATCTTTGTAGAAGAAATGACGAAGGGGGTTAGAATGAAAAATGACATATATAGTTTGGTAAAGCATATAGTGGTGAATATTTTTAGCTACAAAATATATAATGAGGCACTCATGCTCAATTTCGGTATAACGTGTTTCATAATAGATGAGGCCTCAACTAATGTAGTAGATAACATACTACTTCCCATATCATCTTGTTAAACATGCATTACCCCAACTGAAATAGGTGTGGAATAAGTATATAGAGTCAAAATTTTATCATTGGTAGGAAAACAGAGTGTGGGTGGATGAAGCAATGACTTTTTCATATTATTAAATAATTTTTGACATGGATCCATCCATTGTAAAGTAATACCTTTCTTGAGAAGTGAATATATGGAGTGAATTTGATATGCCATTTCAGGGATGAATAATCTAATTTCCCCAAGTTACAAATGCTAGGAATAAAATGAGGAATGGTCATGTTGATGATACCACTAATTTTGGTAGGGTCAACATAGATACCATAGAGAGACTAATAATCTTAATTTTTTTCTAGATGGGACTCAAAAAACACATTTGCAAGGATTAAGTCTAAATTTATATTTAAGAAGATGGTCAATGATGATATCAAGATCAAAAAGATGATTCTTATGATTTTTGGATTTAGAAATGAGATTATCCACATAAGTTTCAACAATTTTATGGATTAGATAATGAAATTTGTGAGTAATTTATCATTGCTAAGTGGCTCTAGCCTTTTTGAGGCCTAAGGGTATTTTGACATAGCAATACGTGACCCATTCCATGGTAAAATTTATCTTATGTTGGTCTTCAGAGGTAATGTGGATCTGATTATATCTTGTGAAACCATCCATAAGAGATAACATTTCATAACCAATCATGGAATAAATAATGACATATATTTAATGTAAATGGAAGTTATCCTTGGGATAATCAAGATTAAGATTACAAAAATCAATACAAATGTGAATGACCATAGTAACATTCTTCTAAAGGGGAACAATATTAGGTACCCATTTAGAGTAATCCATTGGTTTGATAAATTTAGCATCAAATAATTTGATGATTTAATTATGATAAAAACTAGAAATTTGTTACAACCGTCACCTTATTTACACCTTATGTTACATTACCAATATATCACTTCAATCCTATGGTCTTGCATATGATAAACTTTTCTCTCTGTCAGGGCCAAGATACTACTTAAGTTACCAATGTTCTTATTGGTGACATAGTTCTATATAGGAGTCAAGATCATCAAAGAAAAATTTATCATTTTTAAAACAATTTTATTCACATCCCAAGATATACTATATTTTTTTAAAACCTACTTATTCTATTTCAAAAAGCAATTCTCTTTGTTAAGCCCTTTTAGACCTTATAGCTCTGTCAAAGGAGTTTTTAGTCTTAATATTTAAAAACAAAAACTATTTCATCAAAAAAATAATATATTATAGTCTCCATTATCAATTTATACAACACATATCAAATAAAGATAAGGTTCCTTTGGAACATCTTCAAACTTCCACTTTTCCTGTCCTAGACTATGCCTAATAACCCTTTCTACAACCTTGATTTCACCATGGTTTTTACATTTGCTTATTTGGAAGATATTAAATAATAATATAGGTTGTATAAACATATATAGGACCTATTAAAACCATTTTATAAAACATTATATGCATGCAATACTTTCTCCTTCATACAATGAGTAAATAGGGTATCACTTATAGTCTCCTTCACAAAATACAGCCCTTGCAATGTGAATTTATTATTGCATACGTAATGATTCACTATGAAAAATTTTCCATTACCTTAATGATATTCATATCAAGATATTCACAATTTTTCATGAATTTTCCATTGTTATAATGTGATAAATAATGATTTTTCATCAAAAACCCTATACAGGGTTACTATTCATAGTTTACAGGGATGAGAGCATATTGTTTTAAATTGGGAATTTTATATAGAGTTTACAAAGATAAAAATTGGTCATTAAGGTCTGTATAAACACCCTTAATCTTTTACATTCATTAAATTTTCAAAGATAAACCTTTGTTCACTCCAAATAAGGCCAATCTAACTTGACTTGACTATGATTCTTGTGACAGTCAATAGGGTTCTTTAGTTTCATCACAATTTCCTTGATTCAATAGACATTCAACTAGATATAAATAAATTTAATGGTATAAACATATTATTTATTAACTATTAATACTAAAATAGTCATAATAAATACATGGTTATACAAAACTTCAAAAATTCCATGTACAAACTTGTTTATAGTCACCTATAGGCCTGAGAGTAGGGTTTTATGGATTTTACAGAATTTACTAGGTTTTATGTATTCATTTATCATTATACAAACTCCTAATTAATTCATATAACTTTCCATATGTTTATTTAAAATTCATGTATTCATTTTCACATTGATCCAACATTTTGATAGTGGATTGTGTGCTTAGATTTAGAGTGCCCTGTCTTAATCCCTTTCTTGAATTCAAACACTCTAAACTTATTTTAAAACAAGACATAAGTTATAAATAGTTATTAAAAAATTTATATAGATTCATAATTCATATTATCATACCAAAATATGATATTGTCACTCAATCTACTATAAAACATGCAAATTTCTTATCAGTACCTATACCTTGTCATAACCTCTTTATGATCCATTATTCATTTCAAGAGTTCTAGACCTCTTGTCATAAGATACAATCTCCAATGGTTTCCTATCACATGTTTAAAGATTATTCATACATTTTTATTCCTAATATATGTTATTGAGTCATTAAACTCCTAATAAAATACACACGTAGGCTTGTATATTCTTATCATTATTCCAACCAGATTTATACACATGAAATCACTATTTGCAAGGTATAATCATGAGAATAAAATATCATTATTCCTTAATCAAACAAGGTTACTTACATTATTTATCAATTTTACATGATTCATGATCAATTTATTTCAAATCCTTATTAACACATCCATACTTCTTCTTGTCTTTACTTGCAATCTTCACTTTCTCTTACTTTCATACATCCTTTTGATCATTATTTCTTTATTATTGAATGAGAGATCCTCTCTTTCTCTTTCCTCTATGTACCTCCCTCCTCTCTATCCATTACATATATTACTCTTTTGAAATATTCTTCTCCTTCTATGCCAACTTGGGCTCAAGATAAATAAACAAGATTTTCTAAAACTAATATGCTAATCTTGAGAAGATATTCTAAAAAAATTTCTATGGTTAAAAGATTTCAACCACCTCCCCTTATTTTATCAACAAGCCTCTAATGTGGGGATTTGTTTCTAAAAAAAAATTTATCCTTTCACTCTTTTCAATTTTAATAGTTATAATTAATCCTCTTAAGACAACATTTTGGAGGGAAAATACAATAATTTGAATTTAAATTCAAACATAACTAGAGCTTGCATGCCTAGTGAAGACTAATCCCAACATAACCATGTTTTTCATGAAGATGTATGTAGATGCTCCTGCATCAAAATTTTAAGTGGAAATTTTCTTTTTTTTTTATGCATAAACTTGGCATCAAGATGAGTAATGATGTTATGCACCATAGTGCTAGGGTCAATGTTAAGCATGTCTTCATAGGACCAAGAAAAATCCTCATGTTATTTATCAAATAATAAGCTAAAATTATCGTGTTTAGTAGGTGAGAGTTCAAAAGAGATATTAATTTTTCAAGGACAAGATGGATTACTATATTATATGCAAGTGGTTTCTTAAATAATCATGACATTACCATCTTGAAAATGGTATGGTACATTAGGTAAGGCAGAAATTGGATTTGTGTTTGGATCAATGCCAATAACAAAGTTATTAAAGCAAGGAGTCTTAGTTTTGAAATTCCCATGTTTATAATACTACCAAAGAAGTTGAGGCTCTTAGTCATAAATTAACTCATAGTAGCTTCATCACTATGCAAGATAGGAAGAGAAACATTATACTCAACATATACTTCAATATCTAAAATTTGATTTCCATGGTGATGATACTCATAATGTATCTGATGCACATCATTTACCTTTACATCTAGTGTAATTTTAGGATTAAAAGAAGTAGATGGATCAGAAGGGGTTGGAATATTAGTGTGTTTTAGTTATAGGATAAGGATTAGATGAAATGATTAGATCGAGAGGTGGTAAAGGAGATGTAGAAATTTTTGGTGGTTTGAAAGGTATAATTTGCTCTACCACTTGAGGAGTATCAATAAGAAGAGAATCAATAGGAGGCACATGACACTTAGGATATAAGGTATGATCCACATAAATGGTATGAACATCCTAGTTAAAGGCATGTATTTAGACTAAGGTTTTTTGATAATTCTAGACATCGAAGTCTCTAGATTGATCATGGGACATTATATAGTTATCACCATTTTTTATAAAAATTATACATGCTTGAGAATCAGGTGGATTTTCTTATGGTGAAATCATGATATTATTGAATGTATGAGGAGACATAATGAAAGGATATTGAAATAATTTGGTCACTCTAAAATAATTGGAAGTGAAGGAATCATTAGGTAAAGAAGGCTCCTGAGAATTACATAGAGGGGGAAAATTTATAATCTCATCAATAAGAGGAATACTATAATACTTGGGTAATAGAGAAGGGGAAATCCATTATGAAATGTAGGGAGGTAACTTGGTAGTATTGAGAATATGTTGTAAATAATTGGGATCATCATCATAAGAATTCACAAGAGTAACTTGTAAATCAAGATTCATGTTGATGAACTTAGGTAAAGGAGCACTATTGATCTTAATAATGGTAGGAATATGATATTGTGATTTTATATTGGGAAGCTAAATGTTCCATGGGTTTGGATTATCTTCATGCTTATACCATTTTCCATTATGTAAGAATTTAATACATGGAGTATTGAGAGAAACAATGGCCCTAATTCGATGAGTCGATGGATGACCAAGGAGTATGTTGTAAGATAGGTGTAAGTTAAGGACCATAATAATATTTCAAATAGTCTTAAGTCTAATAGTTAATGGAAGAAAAATATAACCTAACATCTTTTGATTAGTCTTATCAAAACCATGACAAGTAAGATGGGTCTGCTTGAGATGATCTTTGTTATAATTGAGTTGTTGGATGAGCCATAAATATGTCACATTAATACCATAACCTTAATTAATTAAAAAAATTTGGATAATAGTGGTATTAATGGATACTTTGATAAAAAGTGGTGGATCATTAACATGAAAGATAATTTCATCATTGATCATGTCCTTTTCAAGGAATTGAATATAAGGTTTGGAAGGACACATAGTTTCAATGGTATTTATGTTGGTAGGTTGAGATTCAATATAAGGTAGTTCTTCATCAAAGGAAGATGAATAATAAATTTCTTGGAGTTGTTGAATAAGGAGATTATGTTTATAGGGATAAGTATGAACCAACTCCATAAGTGGAATATTACAAGGCATAAAGTTGAGTTCTTTAAGAAAATTCCAATGAGACTTAGAAGAACCATCATAATGATTAAGAGGTAAATTAGTTTTTGGAGGAATAGTTTTAATTAGAGGATCAGAAGGAGGCGATGGTTCATCTTGAGATTCTAAAGAAACATTAGTAGTGGTAGTATCTTTAATAATTTATTCCACCAAGATGGCTTCTTAGGATTGGTAGTGTGATTTTTATGAGCCAATTTACAATGGTAGTTGACCTTAACACTATTAATATATTGATAATTATTTAAATATTGGTCATAATCGAGATTAATGGCAAAAACATCCTTGGCATTTGGTTTATTATTTAAATAATATTTTTGGTTATTAGAGGTAGAATTATTAGAAGCTTATCATTTTTAAGAAGCAATGGTGTACTCTTGATGATGAAGATTGATCATAGCTTCATGATTGAATGAATCACCAAGCATATAGGAGATTAAAAAAATTAGTGAACCCTCTACAAAATTCATGAGAATGCCTAATGTTGGAATGGAACTAGTGAAATAGATTGGGGTCATACAACTTAAGAGGAGAATTAGGATAGATTAAATGTTTTAAGGGAAGTAAAAATTATTTAAAAATATCCTATAAGAAGTTTAGGATTAGGTTTGAATTAATTCATAATAAAGTCTTGACGTTTAGCTTGATCAAGAGCTTCATTAAGTATTTGGGGGAAAAAAGGTTCTAAACTTATATTGAAGAGTGGGAGTTAAAGCGGTGATAAAGAGTATGAATAAGTTATCATCAGACATGTAATGGTTGGATTTATGGGCCAATGTTTTCCATATTTTAATAAATTCATGACTTGATTCAATGGGAGATTGCTTAACATTGATAAAGTGGCTAAGATAATTTTCAAGAAGATCATTATGTTGAAAATTTTTAACTAAAGAATTAACCAAATATTCAAGTTGCTAAATATAATGTTGGTTAAATTGATTATACCATTCTAATACATCTCCAATGAAGGTTTTCATTAAGATTTGGGTTGTGGTGAAGGTATTAAAGAGTAAAAAATACTCTACATTTCATTTTGATTTCCAGTCACACAATCCAAAATTTTGTCCCTAAATACTTTGGTTCGAGATAGTGAAGTTTTGACTCAGAGCATGGGCTCAAATTTATTTTTGCCTCAATTTTGTCTAAGTGTCAAAATCAAGCAGAAGCTACCAAGTGTCATCCGGTGAGACACTTTCCATAATCTCAATAGGTAATGTGAAACATGCCATGTCTCTCGTAGCAACTTAGTGAAGTGCAACAAGTGTCGACATACATGTCTCGTGTTTCATATACTTTTCAAAGGCTTCTTTACAATAAGCTTACTCAGGATAAAGTGGAGGGTGCCAGGTGGTAATAGTAGAAGGTTTCAATGTGATTTTTAAAAAGCAATAAAAGATGCCACGTATCCCTAGCTAAAGAGAGCGGAAGCCACCACGTGTCAAACTCTAAATTATTTTCATTTGGCTTCATTGACAAGTAAAGACTGTGGTGGGTCCTAGATTTTGTTCTGAGGGAATCGGAAGCTACCAAATGTCACCGATCATGTAAGTATGAAATGAGGCTTGATTGTTTCTATAGTATAGACAGGGCAATGCAGAGATGGACATGTGTCACCTTCCATACGTTTCTCAAAAGGTAGCTAAAGGTAGCAGAGATCACGACGTGTCCTTTGTCAAGAATAAGTGGAAAGTTCCACATGTCCCTATTCCCTTTTTGAAGTTGCTTAGGTGAGAACTACTTTGGGTCCCATTTTCTATAGAAGTTATTTAAGTTTTGGAGAAGTGGATGGTGATAGATGTCAAGGACCGAACACCTCTAAGTGAAGACATAGTAAGATTATAGGTTACGCAGAACATGTCGTGTGTCTTTAGTAAATGTTATGGAACATGCCAAGTGTCATTTTATAGTGCCTCTTGAATAATAAGAACATTTTTAAAGAAATTGGCCAAGTGTCCTTTTATATTTAATAAAAGGGAGTGTCTTGTATATCTATTTTAGCCAATGAACTACAAGAAGATAGAACATTTTAGAATCTAAAAAATATCTTTTGATAGACACTTCCAGTTTAGTTAGAGTTTAGTTGGGTCATTAGACTGGGAACATGCAGACAATTTGGAGTGAATCCAATGCTATAAATAGGGGTGCAGAGATCACCAAAGATCATCATCAGAAGATTGTAGAAACTTTTTTGTGAGAGACTATTGTCAAGATTTTTAGACTTTTAGAGCTATGATCAGGAATATCATTTGCCTTTGTTCTATTTTCTTGAATTGGAAATTTTATGTAACTATGCATGTTTTTGTGTATTTTATGTAACTTGAGAGTTAATAAGAAGACTGAGTTATGTGCCTTTGTTGATATTTCTCTGTATCATTGCAAAAGTAGTCTAAGCTGTGAGCCTTTATTTCTATTGTTTCTATCTTTTACATTGATCATGCCTTGTTTTCTCTTTAATGTAATTGAATCTCACATATAGTTTCAATGTGCTTAGAATTAAGGGTCAAATTACATTTAGGTGCATTGCCATAGTTAGATTTTCTTTCTTTGCATTTGTGTTTTTATTTAAATTTCTATCCCTTTCCTCCCAACACTCGAGATAAAGAAGAGACTAGCTTCTTAAAAATCTGGAGGTCATTTCAAGTTGCAAGTCCCACATTCTTGAAACTTCTAATTGTTGGTGTTAGAAACAAAGTGAAATTTTAACCATCAATAGGTATTAGTTTGGATCCACTCTTTGTAAATATTTCCAAAGGCTTTAAGAAATGAAGCATGATCTTTCATCCCATCATATTTAATAGTTGGAGATATGTTACCAATATCAATGGATATAAAGAAGGAATATAAAGTCTCATTTTGAATGGCTTGAAGCATCTTTTTATTCATTATGGGTTGAAGAATAACATTACCTAAGGCATCTTGAAGAGGTGGAGGAAGGAAATTAGGATTAGCTTGAGGATGGATAGTTAGAGGTTGATTAACCACATTGATTAAATGTTGTTTAATTTGAATCATTCAGTTAGTGTTATAATTTTGCATTATGTTCATTTATTTGATAAATTGGGCTAAAATTAGAGTTGTATTAAAATGTGGGTTGGTGTTGGTAGAATCACCCCTTGAATTGGTGTTAGGGAGATGGTTACTAGAAGATAGATTATTAGTGCGATTATTAAGTAAAATTGTATCAATTACTCCCACATTAGTTTGAATATTTTAAAGATGAGAAATTTCTTGGTTAGTATAGAAAGGATTTGATCCATCAAATTCATCTTGAAGTGTTATTTACATCATATTAAAATTCATGGATGAAGGAGGAGAAGAGGTACCCCAAGAGTGATGGTGATCTTGGGAGGAAAAGAGAAGAGGAAATGAACATCCCATATATTATCTAAATGGATTAAATCTATCCAAGAAGATTCTAATAAGGGACTTCATTATGATTGAAGAGAGATGAATAGAATGCAAAGAAAGAGAAATAGAGAAATAGATTGATAAATAGGGAAGGTGTAAAGTAATATAGGGTTGATTGGGTCGACCTAACATAGAAAATAGGGTTTATGAATAGTATAATGTTGATTGGGTTGATCCAAAAAAGTGAATAGGGGATAAAAAAGGTATAGGGTTGACTCGGTCAACCCAATATATTATGTAGGGAAAATTAAGAAGCTTATAATAGTTTGTGAAGTGAAACAAGATAAATTTTGTAATTAATTTGAAAATAAATAACTAAAGGGAAACAAATAATAGTTTGGATTAATGATAGCCAATCTGATTGAATCACATAACATGAAACCTTGTACCAATGCTGGCTATTGTATGTTTTTTCAATAGAAAATGTAATTGAGAAAAGATAAATCAATCAATTTGGTATGTAAATATCTAATTAATTGGTCAACCTAAATGTTTATTAGATTATTAATATATGATTTTAAATGTGATGGGAAGTTGGCTGTAAGTAAGGAAATAAAAATCAATTTGGGGATGGTTTTGGGTAGTTTGGGCTAAAAGGGATCTATAGTGGGAATGATATAGGATTGGTATTGGGGCCTACCCCCTTACTTCACACATTGTAGTGGTAAGGGTGTCTGATGCTTAGACAAAATATATCATTAACCATGCTTTATACTTAACCAGAATATAAAGTTAGCTTCCCTTTTGGTGATGAAATTCAAGTAGGTTGGCCTTGGATAGACAAATGTTAAAAATTTTATTTATATTTATTGATTTGTGTGAGTGTGTGTGCATAAAATAGAAAATAGTGAAACTAAATAATTAATTTAAAACCTCCTAATTAAACTATTGATCTATTTTAATCATGCAAGTAATAAGAAAATAAAGTGTGAGATAATTACTAACATATAAGGTTAATTCCAACCTTTAAACATGGTACAATGTTGATATAGTCAAAAGTGTATTCACATAATATAGAACAGGGTCAAACCTATACTATGAAATCAAGGTCTAAAAATGAACAGGGTTGATAGAATCAATCAGTTATCTAGATAAAACACAAAATACAAAACTAGGTTGGTATGGTTGATCTAGTTGACTGTGTAAGGTCAATTTTAAAGACCACTAACTATAAAAATAAATATTGTAAAGAAATATACAGAGAGAGAAATAAACCTTGGTGTATTAGAGATGTAGAGAATGAATATTATTGTTCAATAACTTTGATATATACTTACAAATTATGCTAACTAGGTTGACTAAGTTGATCAAGATTTATAAAAACTTGTTGCTGAGTGGCTAAAAATGTAAAAAGCTGATTGGGTTGACCTATTAGTCTAGACTAGATGTCTAAAAATCTAAAAAGATGTACTAGGTTGATAGGGTTGATCCAGTAGCTTATACCTAAAAAAATATACATATAAGTTAGATACTAGGTTGATACAGTCGATCTAGTATGACAAATATATGATAAAAATAATGAAAGAAATGAAACAAGGTAAAAAAATCTTTCAATGTTTACTTCACATTAGGTTCACCAGAATGTATACAATCAAAAATACATCATGTCTATAAATCATTCCTATCTAAGAGAAGATAGATCATACCTATACTTCTAATTAGGAATACATTTGTTAAGTGGGAGCATGACCCATATGAGGATCTACTAGACCTAACTATGGGATCACTTGTCCTAATACACCATGCTAGGAAGGGTTATAAATCCTATAGTCTAACACAATCTTGAAAGAACCCTAAAAGAGTCCTAGGTTTAATGTTCACTCTATTCTAATGAACAAGAAAGTAAATCTAATATAGTGCACACCAAAGCTTATGGCATAATATGAAAGGTTAATAAAAAAAATCAAAACATGTATAGGATAATAATAATTGATATAAGTATGATTAATACCCTAATACATAAAGTATGAAGAGTAATATTATTTGAGGCAATTCATATATTACTTCTATCTACTAAAGAGAGGAGAACAAGGTTAGAATACACTTACCTGAATGTGAACCCATCAAAACTCAATCTCTCCCTTACCTAAAGGGTCTTCAAAAAAGGTTATTATGATTTTTAAAGATAAATAAGGAAGGCCAAATCATCCAAGACTTATCCACAAGACTATATTCTCCAAATAGAAACCATAAGTTAGGAATCCTCAAGTAGAATGGTGGAAGAGAAAATTACAGAGAAGTGTGAGTGAATAATAATTCTTGATTGCATATTAAAATAATGATTAAATGATCTTGTATTTATAGGTGGATCTCACCCTAAATTATTCCAAATATGTTAGATATATGGCATCAACCTAGTTGAACCTATATGTTTTTAGTAGATAAATCACTAGGTCCTGAGCTAGGTCAGCCAAAGGGATAAGGAAAATCCAAGTGAAAAATACCCAAACTAGTATAGGGTCAACCCAGTTCAATTTGTATAGTAATTAGAGGATAAAATCTATATAGGGTCTACCTAATTGACCTAGTATAGTCAACTAGCGAAAGGGGATCAAGGTAAGGAAAAGAGGGATGGAAAGAGGAAAAAGATTGGAGTAATAGCTTAGAGAATGGTTTTAAGAGCTGGTTGGATTGGTAATAATGTGGTAATAAGGGATAATCCTATGAAGTACCAAAGATTTTCCCACCCCTTCTCGATGTACACCTTAAGGTATGCACTCAGAGAGATTGAGTCTTGATGGGTTCTTACAAGATGTAAAGCATAGTATTTGATAAAATCTTAAAATATTATGTATATACAAGGTCTAGGAGAATGAATAATAGGTAGATGAATGTAAGGTGATTAAGGGACCATAGTAGGGGATGAAACCACTAGAGGTGGAGCCATGGGAGAAGAAAGAGAAGCTTTCTTATGGGGATGACCTATGGGAGGAATAGAAAAAGACCTAATAATAGCTATAAGGTGATCTTTAAGGTGTTTTTAAAGGATATAACAATGATCAGTGTGATGGGTGACACATTGATGCCACAAATAATACACCTCACCATACTTAGGTATATATCTAGGTATAACCTTTGTGGGAGCAATCAATTTGTTAAGGAAGAAGAGGAAGGACACAAAGTATTAATATACTATTGTAACTTGAAAAAATAAGTAAAAGAATGATTTTTTTTCCCATGAAAGCAATAAATATGCTTGTGAGTGGTCTTAAGAGAAGAACTCATAGAAGAAGGTGTAATAAGAGTGGAAGAAGTTAAAAAAAACATGTTTACCCATTTGGTAGGAAATGAAGCCATTTGAGGTAAGGGAATAAAACCATCACCAAGGGAAGGTGGTGGTGGAGAATGAATATAATTAGGCTAAATAGAAGGAGAAATGGGATGAGAAACAAGGGTGGGCTCAATGAGACCAAGAGAAGGAATAGGCTCAACTATATTAGGAGTGAGAAGAGGATCAACTATAGTGGGAGTAGGAATGGGATTTGATAAGTGCTCTATTGATGGAGGATTGGAACCTATAGAAGGTCTAAGGAGGGTCACACTAATCACATGAATAAAATGATTACATTGATTGGTATGCCTATCAAAATAGTAAGGCCTGGTCATAGCATGATCCATGATCATACTTCTATGAGGCTCCTAAGAAACTTAGGGTGTTGGTACCATCTCTACCATATTATAAAGAGGAAAAATACTAAAATTAGGAATTATAAATGAAGGAAGATAGGAAGATACATGAAGATACTCAAGTAAAGAAGACTGATGATGGATAATCTCAATATTATAGGACTATACAAGACCACCTAAGAATCGATCATCTAGGGAATATCCATCATCATAAACTACGTCATGAAGATCAATGACACAAGTAGGGATGACCTTGTCATTTGAGGAAGTGTCGTGAATAGAATGTTGAGTCTTGGTCAAGATTATTAAAATGTCATCACAAGGAGGCTTACGAGAATGAGGGTTTAAGGAAGTAGGAAGTTGAAAGATGAGGTGAGGTGAGATATCAAAAGTTTTAATATTTAGACTAATCTCATCAAGATCATCATCATCATAATATAAGAGGTTAAGAGGAATGTTCCCAATGAGTTTGAGATTCCCATTTTAACCCCAAGTTGAATTAATGGGAAAATTAAGACACTAAGACTCATAAAATGGAATGCTAGGTAAAGTTTCAAGAGTAGGAATATTGAAGACACCATAGTCTTAGAATTATTCATAATTCTAAGGTTTAGTATCACCCTAAATCCTATAAATGGTTCCTTTATGAGGGAATTTATCACATTGGTAGGTAGAAGAATCAATGTCTCTCATACAATGAGTCCATGACCTACTAGTCAAGATGTTATAATGAAGGGGAAAGTAAAAGATCATCACCTTCACATGTATGGTGATAGGTTGGATTGTAATTTGAATACACACACAACCTAGAGGAGGTATTTTCCTTATATCATATCCTTGGCATGTACTGCATGTAGATTTGAGATTACATTCTAAATATCCAAGGGTTTTGATAAAGTGAAGAGAGGAAACATAGGTACCAGAACCCTTGTCAATAAATGCACTCTTAACTTATATATCACCTATTTTTAAACTAATAAATTAGGGAGGATCATGTGCATGAAGCAAAATCTCATCAGGATTCATAGAAGTTATAGGAAATTTTAACGAAAGAGAAGTGTCCATAGTTTCATAAATGGTGATAGACATATTTCACATTATTTTAATATACTATCATTGAATATAGGTAGGGATACCTCCCATCCTCTTAGGGGACGATGAGGGACATTAATTTCAACTAATAGTTGAATAAGATGATTTATATGATGTGGAAAAGTCCTCATAAGCTCAAGGAATAGAATTTGGGATGGGAGATCGGTGAGCTCTATGATGGGATATCATTCATCATAACCCATCATAATGTTTTTAGATATAGGTGCATAATGATTAAGGAGGTCATCAAAATAAGGAGCCAAAGTGCATTCAAACTTATGTTGATAATAAGGTGTAGAACAATGTTGTAAATCATGTTGTGATGATCAAGTAGTTGGTTCAAGTTAATTTTGAGAATGGTAAAAGAAGTGTTATTAGAAATTTGATTATCATTATTTTTAGAAGATGATGGAAGAGTAGAAGAAATATAATGGGAATTTTTATCCAAGGGAGAATCAAAAATTGGATCATAAAAATTAATAAGGTCATGTTTCCCCAACTCATTTAAATGAGTTGGGGAAGAATCTTAGATAACATGATATATTTGAGATGAAGGAAGAGTGTAAAGGTTGAGAATCTATAAAAGCAACCACCCTTCACATATTATTCATGTTAACCACATTATCCTCAACAGTGGGGTCACAAATACTTTCTACATTATTGGTGGAATGGGTGGCTTGATTTTTATTGTCTTGAATTGGTTGATGATTAGGTAGAGGGTCTTTGTACATATCCAAATGAGAATTAGCTTGATTTAAGGCTTGAAATTTATCATGTGATTTATAGTCCTTGAAATCAATTTCATAAGATTGTTGATGTTTTTTAATGTTATAATTTTAATCAAAATGAGGACCAAGAAGAAAGTCCATAGATAAAATATGATGTTCTCTACAACACTCATGAGAGTGACCCCAACTAGCATGAAACCAACAAAACTTGCTAGGATCATACCAGGATTTCATAAGATGGGTAACGTCAAGTTCTTGTGGAAGAGGCTAAGGTAAAGCTTTATAAATTTATCTAGGGATGGAAGTTTATGAACATTAATATTATTTTGTGAAGATAATTGAGGATTGGTATATTTTTGAGAGAGGGGAGCTAGTTTTGATGGAGTAAGAATGCATTGTGAATGGTGTCATGAGAATCAATAAGACCATCATTGGTAACATTGTGATTTTTCTTCTTAAGTAAAAGATGATGACTTATAGAAGGTTGGGGTGGCTCAAATTGATGCATAAGGAAAGATTATAATTCATCTTTGTCAATAGCCTCCTCCAATGTACATGGAGAGAGTAAAAACATCATATTGAATTTTAGGAAAAAGGGCATTGGTAAAGGGATGGAAAATATTATCATTAGCCATGTTATGTTCACATTTGTTTGAAAAAGTTTTCCAAATTTTAACAAAGGCCTGAGAAGTTTTGTTTTCAAGTTTTTTTCAATTTATGAAGTGGGTGAAAGAGTTTTCAAGAAGATCACTAGTTTGAAATTATTGAAGTAAAGCATTCACTAAATATTCCAAACTAGTAATGAAATGAGTTCTAAGTTAGTTTTACCATTCCAAGGCATCACCTATGAAATTTTTGGCTAGGATTTTGATAGTGACAAAGGTGTTCAATTTGACCCAATCCTCATAAATATTTCTAAATGTTTTAAGATGAAGGGTAGGATCAGTTGATCCATTATAATAAATTGTAGGTTGGATACCTCCTATATCAATATTAACAATTTGGGTAGTGAGAGTTTTATTTTAAAGATACTTAATGGTTTTGTTGACCAAGGGAGGTTGAGTAATGAGATTGCCTTGAGAATATTGAAGAGGAAGAGGGGGAACATTATGGTTATGTGTGCCCCAAGCCATTTGGTTCAGGATGAGTTTGAAGATGGAGAAGGTGGTTTTGTATTCTCATAATTTGATTTGTGTTATGAGCTTGAAAGGTATTCATTTGATTAAGTGTTTGTAATGATAGTTTATGTGTTTTATTAACATTATTATAATCATTAAAGGTGGAATTAATGGCTTGGGTACCACTATTGGTGTTGATAAAAGCTTGAGAGGATTTATGAGAATGTGAGGCACTAGTGGAAAAACTTTCCTATGTAGAAAAAGATGGACTAATGAAGGGTTGAGAAGAAGAACTAGTAGGATGATTACCTTAGGTGGTAAATGATGCACTAGTGGAAGGATTACAAATAATGGATCTTATGAGAGGCCCACTAGATGTAGAATCTATATTATTATTGGATATACTTGACATGGAAGTCAAAGAAGTTAGAGAATAAGAGATCATGGTATGATAAAGGGTCATAATCAAAGGAAGAGGCTAAGAATCAAAGAAATTGGTACCCCCAAATCCAGTTGAGAATATAGGAGTAGGTGAATGAGACTCTTAAGATTGACCATTAATCATAAGATTATAAATAGTTAAAGTATATTTTCCTCAATATTGAGGAAATTTAAAGATAGATAAGAAACTTTTTATGGTATACTATAATTTGGCTTGGTATTATAATAAGAAGAGATGATTACACCATGAAGAGGTATTAATAGGGGTCCCATAGTTCATTGTGTGAGTGGAAATATGAACATTACTAGCATCCAAGAGAGGAGAACTACTTTGTCTATGGGAGTCCCTATTAGGGTTTGTAAAATTCATATTTTTTTTACTGAAACTCAATATTATCATCAAGTAGAAATCTAATGATAAAGGGAAAGATAGATAGATGAGAAATAAAGTAAATAAGAAATGATTAAAATAGTATAGGGTCAACTGGGTCAACCTAGCATAGAAATGAGGTCTACAAATAGTACAAGGTCAATTGGATCAATCCATCACAATGAACAAAGACTAGAAAAAGAGTAAATATGTTATATAAATAGTATAGTCTAGACTGGGTTGATTTAATACAATGAATAGAGGCTATAAAAATGTACAAGGTTGACTAGGTCGACCTAGTATATCATATAGGAAAATCAAGAAACTTATAAAAGATTGTGAATTAAAATAAGATAATTTTTTCAATTAATTTGAAAAGTAAGAACTAAAGGGAAATAAAAAAAATCAATTGGATCAATGCTATCCAATCTAATTGAATCACACAACACAAAACATTGAACCAATGCTAGCTAATGCATTTTTTTACAATGCAAAATATAATTAAGCAAAGAGCAAGCAATCAACTTGGAAAATAAATAGATAAATAATTGGTCACCTTGAATGTTTATTAATATTATTAGAATATGTTTTTAAATGTGATGGTAAGATGGATATAATTAAGGAACTAAAAATCAATATAAGGATGATTTTAGGTAGTTTGAGATAAAAGGGATCTATAGTGATAATGATACGGGCTTGGTATTGGGCCCTACCCCCTCACTTCACTCACTACAATGATAAGGGTGTTAGGTGCTTAGCTAGAATATACCATTGGACATGCTTCATAGTTGAATAGAACATCAAGTCGACTTCCCCTTTGGTGATGAAATCCATGTAAGTTATTTTTAGGTAGTCAAATGTTAAAATGATTATTTATATTATATGATTTGGTCATGTGTGTATAAAATATAAATAATGAAACTAAATGGTTAATTGAAAATAACCTAATTAAGCTATGTGATCTATTCTAAGCATGCAATCAAGAATAAATGAAAGTTTGAGCTAATTAATAGCATGTAAGGTTAATTATAATATAGAAATAAGGTAGAGTGTTGATATAGTCAATAATGTATGCATATAATACAAAACAAGGTCGATAGGGTTGACATTATACTACAAAAGAAAGGTCTACAAATGAAGGGGGTTGACAAAGTTGACCTAGTTATCCAAATAATGCATAAAACATATAATTCAGTTGATAGGGTCAATCTAGTTGACTATTTAGGGGTAGTTTTAGAAACTAAAAAATATAAAAGGAAATACTTTAAATAAAGAGATAGAGAGATAGAAAGGAACATTATTAAAACAAATATTCAAAAAATGAAGATTATTTTTCAAGAACCTTGATATATGATTACAATTTCTACTAACTGGGTTGACTGGGTTGATCAAACTTTGTAGAAAGCTATTGTTGAGTGCCTAGAATGTACAAGGTTGATTGGGTCAACATAGTATGCTAAAAAAGATTCATAAATATGTATAGGGTCAACTAGGTCAACCTATTAGTCTAGACTGGAAGTCTAAAAAGATGAAAACCTATATTAGGTTGATAGGTTCAATCCAATAGCCTATACCTAAAAAATTACACATATAAATTAGAGCTCGATCAATGCAATTGACCTAGTATGGAAAATATATGATAAAAATAATGATGAAAAAAATGAAAAAAAGTGAAAAAATATTGCAAGGGTCGATTCACATCGAGTTCACTAGAATGTATGAAATCAAAAATGTATCATGTCTATAAATCAATCTTGGCTCTGAGAAGATAGATCATACCTATACTTCCAATTGGGATACATTTTTTAATGAGGGAATGACAAATATAAGGATGTAATAGACTTGATTAAGGGATCACTTATTACAATACACCATGATAAGAAGTGTTCTAAATCCTACAGTCTAACACAATCATGTAATAACCCTAAAAGAGTCCTAGGTTTGATATTTCACTTATGTCTAATAAATAGGAATGTAAATCTAATCTAGTATACACCAAATATTTTGGCACAAAGTGGGGATTATAAAAAAACTAAACTAAAATAAACATACAGATAATACATATACTCATGTCAATGTATATGGAATCTTAAGGCATGGGAGAGAAGCACAACTACATTATTTATCTACTCTTACAAAGGAGAAATAAAGTTAGGAATACTTACCTTGAAGACAAACCCATCGAGCCTCAATATCTCCTTTGGCCAAGGTTATTCACAATATATTATTCTGTTATGTAAGGATAACAAATACAAATCATCTCGAGGCTAAATAACCTATTTATGCATCCAAAAGACTTCTCCACAAAATAATATACGTATCACCAAAGAAATTATAGAACCCTAAGCTTTATTCCTCAAGTAGAATGGTCAATATTCAAATGTTCATTCACACTTATTCTTATTCACCTCTATATTCTGGAATGGTTGAAAATGAACTTGTATATTTAGGTAGATATTTCCATAAATCATTCTAAATATGTTGGTTTTATGGGGTCAACCTAGTCAACCCTATATGTTTTCAAGAGATAAATCACTAGGTCTCAAGGTAAGTTGGCCAAAGGGATAAAAAAATTCTCAAGTTAAAATACACAGAAATAGTATATGGTAAATCCTATCAACCTTATATAGTAATTAGAGACTAAAAACTATATAGGATCAACCTAGTCAACCTAGAATAGTCAATAGGTGAAACAAGGTCAAGGCAAGAAAAATGAGGATAATGATATGCCAAATATTTGTAATGGATAAGACTAAGAAGGATAATCTTAGGTTAAATGGTTTTAAGAGAAAAATATGTATATTTCAAGTGTTAAAATGTATAATAATATTATGAATCACTAATTGTATGCCCACCCCCTTCCCAGTGCACCCCTTAAGGCATGCACTCAGAGAGATTGGGACTCGATGGGTTCTTGCAAGATACACATTGTTGGTAAGTGATAAAAGTTTGAAAATATTATGTGTATACACCATTATCATCTACCTTTAAATTTCCAAATCAAACATATCATCTAATATTTATCCATATTTACCATCATGGTCTCCACTTTCTTTTGTAGAGGCTACAAAGATACCTTATCTTAACATTTGAAGGAAATAGAATCAATGACCTACAAAGATCACAATAATATTTCTTGAATCCAAATATATAATAGGTTATTGATAGTTAATATATTTAGACAAGGGGTGGAATATAAATTTACATGATTTATTATCTAGTTGTGTCATATGTTGATTAGGATGTGCATCTCCACATCAGTAGGAAGAATAGAATCATTCACCTTGGCCAAAATCATTTACCTTGTCATTTTAATTTACCATTTATCTTACCTCTTCCATTTTCCATTCCTCCTTCCTTTATTTCATACCTTACCATTTACTATACCTTATCACTTGGGGGTAACCCTCTTACCATTTTATCCAATATTTATAGCATCATCAACCTAAATAATTGTGTATCCTATGATGTTCTACCATACTATCCTTATTATACTAAAGATTATTTTTAGCCATCCTACCTAAGCCTATTTTATTCTTGGTTACTTTGGCTCTTCTTGTACCTTCCATGAGGATATATTGATATAGTTTTAGTAGTTTTATAATTTCATGTTTAAATGGAAGTATATGAAATTAGTGTGACAGTTGATTCGGAAAGTTATCTTTCATTCACATTTGACTAGTGTTATTGATTATAACTGCCTATGGGCAAATCAATAGTTCATCTTGTGTTACTAATTATAATTTCCTATGGTTAAAATAGTGTCACTAACCTATGCCATCATTTCTTAATTATAAATACCTATGGGAAAATAAATAATGTCTTTATCATAAATTTCCACATCACCTTTCCATTACTATTCTCATTTTCTTGGCCATTTGCCTCAGTTTGAGAACTTATTGTGACCTAGTCAATTTTCACCACCTTTTGTATTGGAAAAACTAATTTCAACTTGAGGTCATTTTGGTGATATGTAGGCCTTACTAAATTCTCATTAAGGTCATCTTATTCCCCCTTTTCCATACGCTCTCACCATTTTTCAAGTAACGTAAGCCAACACTCTTGGCATTTTGTGAGTGGTATCTTGTCAATCTCTAATGATTTGAACTACCTCAAAATTCAAAAAAAAATCAAAAATTTTAAAATACATATACATTTGTCTTGTATAATCCCATTTATTCATCCTTAATCCACATTAATAGGGAAAATCCATTGTTAGGATGCTTTCTTTTACTTTTAATTTCAGTCTTTTTTGTGTTTATTGCTTAGTTATTTATTTGTTTGCTTGCCTATTTTTTTGCTTCCAGTATTGTGCCTTGGCTCAGTCTATATGTTTTCATTGGTGGATTCATTTCACATTACTCTTGAGTCCATCCATATTCATATGTCAACATTGTCATCATATTTTTTTTTATCATTGGTCTATTATTTTCAATTTTTATTAGATATAGAGTCAGTCCTTATGCATATTTGGAAAAGTTTTCATTACATTTTATATTATGATGCATGCCATCATGTGATATAGAAAAAAATAGATCAAAAAGTATTACAAGAAATAGATACATAAAGTTTTTTCCTTGGGAACCTTGGCAAACCCTCCCAGCCATATTCATTAAATCAACCATTTGACTGTTTAGGTTGTATCAATGCTAATAAGGATAAACATCTCCACATTAGTAGGTACAATTAAATAGTTCACATTGATAAAATATTATTATTCTATTCATCTCTTTCATCATATTTTTCATCAATGATAATGGTTATAACCGTCTATGTGAAAATCATTATTTCAACTCATCATCCCTAACTGGGGTATATGCCTATGCCATTAATTATAACTACCTTTAGGAAAATTAGTGTCTAGACCTTTTTTACTAATTATAAATACCTTTGGGAAAATCAATACTTTTTAAATCCATGCATAAAATCATTTTCTCATTTAGATTAATCTCAGCCATGGGTTAATTTCATTCTTATTACTTCTTTTTTAGGGACCATCCATCCATTGTATGTGTCAGTCACTCTCTCAAGGGGGCATCATTATAGGCTTACCAAACATTTTTGGGAGATTTTTATTCAATAATTATCTTATTTTATGCATGTTTCATTATTTGATAAAATATTATTGTGATTATATTTTGCAACACCCTATTAAATAGGGGTAAATTATAGACACCTAAAATTAGCCACAACTAGCCTTTGACTAGATTTTAGACTGATCCTACCAACCATTGTAAATTAAGCCTGGGAATCACTAAATGTTCTAATTTTACTTATGAATCATTTTTAAAATCTAAAATTCCTATTGTGACATCCTTAAGTATGGTATGATATCATATGCAATAATAACCTCTCATAGATTCATCTCTAAGCATCCTGTAGCATTACAATAGCCAATTTGGCCTATGGACATATTAAGTGGGGCACATGAACAAATATCAAATCTTGAAAGAGATAAATTTATAATCAAAATTAATTAAAAATAAAAACTAAATTAATTCTATATTTTAAATATCCATGTGCAATTAATGAATAACTAAAAAAGGAAATTCAAAAATGCAAATATCCTAGCCTTTCATCATAAACTTTATGAGTTGTGAAGCTCTTTGGAAATATCCTAAAATATCTCATTTTGGATACACATTCCTATTAATTACAAATCATAATTACTTGATAATTATTAACTCTACTGTGGTTATATTTGACTCACTTAGGTTAGGTTTTAACTCATTCCATGTTTAAACTCCACCGTAACTCACCTTGGCTTAGGGTTAGATCCATCTCCTATAAATAAAATGACTTGCCTATTGAATTTTAAATTTATTTTGGTGAAAATTTATCATAGAAAAATGAATTGAAATATTAGATAATAGTAGTATTATAATGACAAAATTTCCTTTCAAGTAGTGTTATAATGATAAAATCTTGAGCCAAGCCACAACACAAGCCATGGTGCCAAAGAGAGAAGGAGCTACACTACCTCCATTTCCAAATACTATTTAAATAAAAAACTAAGGAAGCCACTCAAAAATTCATTTATTTCTCTCAAGGAAGGTAAAATAATGTGTGTTTTTTGCATTTTAATTGTGATTTCATTTGTCTTTTGTTAATTAAGCTCACCCCTAAGATCTAGGATTCTAAGTGTTAGTGTGTTTTTTGGAGTTTTATTTACTTGAATTAACATGTTACTAACCTACCTTGTTGGATTTATATGATCACAAAAACTAGATGACGTAGTTATATAAGAAGGAAAATTAAGATTTGGAAATCCTACTAAGTCAAGATGGTCAACTTAGATATACACGTAGGAAAATGTAAATTTGGATAACGTATTTAATCGAGTTAGCTGACATAGTTATGAAAGTAAAAAATATATAATATTTGAAATAATATTGAGTAAAGGTGATCAACTTAGTTATGTGGAAAGAAATGATAGTGTGAACATCCTACTAAGTTGAACTAGTTCAATTAGTTGTAAAATCAAGAGATAGATAAAGTTTAAAAATCCTACAAATTTGAGCTAGTCAACTTATTTGTACAAGCATGATAAATGAAAATATAAATATCCTACCAATTAAATCTACTCAACTTAGTATAAAGGTATAAAATATACAGAGTGTTGAACTACTAAGATGAGCTAGTTGACTTAGTTTTATAGGGGAAAATATATAATTATACTAAATTATGTTAGTTAATTTAGTTGAATCTGTAAAAAAATTAATAGTTATTTAAAATATATATTTTTTAAGGTAGCAATAAAGTAGACGTAATATTGAACTATCTACCACAAAATGCATAACAATATTAATGTTGGTTAATAGAATCTACAATATAATAATTAATAATAGGCAACAAGTAAAATATGTATTGTTGTAACTACTAATGCGAATTAATTATCCAAAAAGATGATCAAGATGTTGTAGTAAAATGTTTTGATTGATTTTTAGGCTTCCAAAGATAATTCCTTGGTTTTTACATAGTGAGAACCCAATGTTCCTAACTATGAAGTAAGTGTCCTTCCCATATCCCACTAAACCCAATTTAATGGATAAGATAAAAATAACTGCTTGACACAAAAAACTAACTAACATACCAAAATATCAAATTGATGGATCGATTCATAAGGTTCAATTCAAATGGAAATCCTAATGCATTTATAAAATATGCTAAGGTACATAGAAACTAAAGACTATCTTTAGCTCTTAATTATGGATATGAGTATTGGGGAAAACCCTTCATTCCATGATATATGTAAAAAATAAACAAATATTATTAATAGATTATCACATATCCATTCATAATAGTAGATAAGTAGCTTTAAAACTAGCAATACACAATATCTAGGAAAATTAAGACAAAGTGAAAAATAAGGTTAAAAATTAATAGTCATAAAATAAGTTATAGTATAAATAAATAAATAGACATACATCTATTTTCAAAATAAATATGAGATTAATTACTAATAAAACAACTTGAATTTCCTTTATTATGTTGAAAATAAAAGATAAAACAAGATTAGCTAGGTTGATCTATTTAGTAAATAAAATAGAACATAATCAGGTAGTATGTTGTATTCTATTATGAAAATAGGCCTAAAAAAAACACAGTCGACCAGGTTGACCTATTTTGTTTGGAAAAAGAGGTAGACATAATACTAAGTCAGCCATGTTGACTTAGTTGACTATGTGATACAATTTTGCAAAACTAAAAAATTGGGGAAAATAGTCTAAGAATTAAAATGCTTATTAATTTTATTGAAAGATAAAAATAGAAAAATGAATCAATTAAAAAAAATTAAAGTATGAAGTTTCATTAGAGTGAACCTAAAAAATATAACTAAATTGATTAGGTAAACTTAGTTGGTTGACTAAAAATGCTGAAAATTTTGATTGCTAACTATATTACCTAGACCTCATTTATTCTTCCAGAGGTTAAAATTTTGAAAAATAATAATATGAAATAGTATCAACAAGGCCAATTTATTTTATACATAGCTAAAATTGAAAGTGATTAAATGAAACTAAATCAACCATCATGATCTAGTTCACTGAAAGTTAAAAAGTAAAAATTACTAAACTAAACTAAATCAACCAACTTGATGTAGTTGATTATAAGTGAAAATATAAAAAATAGGAAAAACTAATGAATCAATTAGAACAACTCATTTTTATGTAAATAAAATCCTTCATTATAAGGAAAAATCTAGATCAACCAACATAATCTAGTTGATTTTAGATCATGGAGCTATAAATAGAGAAAAAGATTGGATCGACCAACTTGATCTAGTTGAGTATGGAAATAATACCTATAAATAGAGGACAAAACCAAATCAACCAGCATGAACTAATTGTCTATTGACATTGAATATATATATATAATGGCTAAGACTAGATAATCTATACTTATCTAGTTGACTGTAAATAAAAAAATATAATTATAATGGTTAGATTCATGTTAGGTTCACTAGAATGTATGCAATAAATTAAGATAGATCTAAAATTTATCTGACTCATTAAAATAAAAAATATGATGAGGTAATCAAATAACATCCATTAAAATACTATTTATATTAGGATCATGACTAAATTTGATCCACTAAACCTAAATTTTAACACTTTAAGGTGCAACCTTTAAAGGAGATAGTTCAATTCTTATTTAGGATTAAACTAACATAGGATTGGCCTAAAGGTTGTAGGTGACTTATAGTAAGACCAAAACTCTAGATTATGGTGATAAATTTCGTAGTGCATATATTATACATCAAAATCACTAAGAAATACTTATTTTTGGGTGACAATGGATATGGAGTGCATAAAAAGAAACCTACTCTAAGGGTGGTGATGCATCAATATCATTCATCCACTCAAATTGACCTCAATCAACACTAGTAAGAAAGAAAAGTGACTAAATATTATAAATCCAAATACTCCTACATAAAAGTGTTTCACATAGAGGTTGCATTAAGTGGTCAAAATATCAAGCTAGTGATTAGGAGGTCTTGATGAAGTCACTAACTAGTCACACTTCCACTCCAAACTCAACCATTCATCACTCAAGCACACTATATGACATGCATAAAACCATTTACTATCAATTAGGTGAGATTAAGACCTGATAATTGAGGAAAACCTAACACATTTAAAAATCAAACAAATATAACACACTAAACTAGTATTAAGAGTTCTAAAAATAGTCTTTTTCATTAGCTTAAGAGGTTAGAAGGTGCAAATCTAAAGAAAGTTTCCTTATACCTAGGTGAGGGATACAATCAAGGATTTAAAGACTAAATATATAGAATGTTAAAAAGAGGTAAGGGGATATATCATGTGCAGGTGAATATAGAGGTCATAAATGACCATATCCCACTCATATTATAGTTAAAAATAGTTGCAATTAGTCCTTCATATGACTCTCCATGTGTTGGTGCTCATAATCAGGCCTTTTAGGCATTAAGTTGGAGTGATGGAGGTTTTAGTTGACCTATTAAAGGCATGTACATACAAAAAATATTTACTCACTCTCCCTATTACAATAAGCAATTTTTAATGAAGTGTAATTAGGCTTCCATGAGGTGTTCAACAACCCATCAGCGTTTATGCATGTTGACTAGTCTTGAAACTACCTCCTCCTCCTTTATGACTATGAAGTGTATCTATTGGTTTTAATTATGGTATTTATAATATGGTGATGTGACTCTAAATTTATATATTATCATCCCCTCTACTCCATTTTATAACTCTTCATGTTGACCAAGTAGGTATATTAGGCCTGTTAGGCCTGATTACTTGACTATTTATGTTTGAATGGCTATAAAACATGAAAAGAACCATAAAATTAGGTGGATAATTGTGTTATATGTTTTAATAAATGTCCCAAACCATTATATATTCATATATATTCATCATACACCTAGAACTTTACCTTTCCTAGTACATTAGGCCACTTATCTTTAACATCTACAGACTGGCTATTTGGTGTGGACTTGTCGAGGCATTTACAAGCATATTTTTAGAAATATTATGATTTAAGAAGATGAAAAAAGTCTCAAAATACCTCTTATAATGATTTACAACTCTCTAAATAAAATTTTACTTTGGTTTTTTCTCAATTCCTTGTAAAAATACTAGTTTATGATAATTTTGTACAGTGTTCCTACATATCAGTTCTATGGGTAGGGTCTCCTCTAAGTAGATTAATTATTTCAAGTATTTATCAGGTCAATGTTGAGTTCAAAATCCCACATTTCTTAAAAATGAATACCCTTCGTAAAATTTTGAAAATTATTCTATAAATTAGGTATATAACTTGATCATAATACATTATTGAGTATCATTTTCTGATATAGGTTACATTGACATGATAACATATAAGATTTATTTGATCTTATCTAATGTTTCTAACATTTGGCCCATGTGTTTCCATCTTTTAAGATTAATGGATCTTCATTATAATGAATAAATTTTCATGGGTTATACTTCAATGTTAATTTAACCCTTAGTTGGTTAACTAATGTGGTCCCATTTGAGTCATTATGTTAACATTTGGTCATTAATTGATTAATTGAATCCAAGTTTAAATAACATTTAAAACATTATTATACATTAATTTAGCCTAATTTATTATTAAAATTGATTCATATTTTCCATGGATCACTTTATTCCATCTTACTCTTATTTTAATTTTAACCTAAGTTTTGATCGAGTATATTAATTCATTAAAATTTTAATCTAATATTTATGCTAAGTTGTTATATGTCTCGAGCACTTATTATTTGATTTTACTATTCATAGGTATGAATTGAATTTAGGACTTTCAAGTGTTGAAACTTTGTTTGATCAAATAAAGGATCAACAACATGTTGATGATCTCCTGAAGTTAATAAGTCAAAGTCCCCTGGCTCAATATCGATGGTACATATTCTTACATATAAATTTTGATCGATTATATGTGTTGAAGACTAGCGTCAATAAGTTAAGATGGAGATCTAATGGTGAGCACAAAGTCAATAAATCAAAGGATCTTGAGAAGGCACATGGGGATACTATGTGTCATAATCATGGTGAATTGGTAGTAGATTAATAGCTTGTATTTGATCATATGTTTAGAAGATCAATGGCACATGTTTGATCATGTAGATTAAAGATTGATGGCATGCATTCAACTATGCAAATGGATATCAATGATGTGAATCAAGTCAATAATTCAATAATCCTAGATTGTACACAACACCACTATATGGTGTAAAAGGGTTAACTAAATGGAGACTGATAGAAGGGTATATAGAAGGCATGTAGGGTTGTCAAGAATTACAATCTCAAAAGCTTGGATCAAAAATCAATGTCCAATGTTGAAATTCAAGGCCAAGAGACTCACAAAGAGATCAATGAAGTTAATTTGATCAAGTTTATAGGGTGAGTGAGATGACTACGTGTCTAAAGTGATAATAGTCATATTTTAAAATTAAATGAATAGTGTGGCAAGGAGATGATACATAGGTAGGCATGTCAGATCAAAATGTTTTGTGGACCCAAGAATTAGAATGTATAAATGCAAGATCAAAATGTGATTTGTTTTACCAAAGCAAATACTAAAAAATTTTATGCTACCATTAAATCTCAATTATTCCCCCCAAAATACCTTACACGTATAGAAAATCCCTAGAATTATTCATGTATTCATTATTTTGAGCCAAGAGAGAGATCTTGATAATCAAAGTTGTTCAAGGAGTCTAACTAGATAGCTAAAAGTGTTGCATTGTCATTGACAAGTGGATAATTTAATCAGAATAATAGAAATGGTAATGTATATACCTAATTCAAATCAAGTGGTTAAATTATACTTATCATCAAATTTAGAGGGTAGAGTATTTAAAGATATAGAGATCATGGCTACTTCACTAAATACATGAGATAATAAGTGCTCAAGCTTGTTATAAACCATAGAGAACCAAAGAATTTTAACCAAGGGAGAGGATAAGCTACTTCTATTAAGGATAATGTATGATGATATCATGGCATTTTAGTTTACATGACTCCATTATGATACCACCATGCTAGAGGTATTACACTAAAACAACATCCTTGTTCCTATTTTTAAACATCCTAAAATTGTTAAGGGTATGTTTATCCATGAACCTAATTTGAAAAAAAATGCATGCGTATCCCCTATTACCTTCGTATCCTATTATAAACTACCTAGGACCTAAATAGACCTTTCCTTAATTAATATATGGGCACAAAAACATACCATGGTGGAAATCCCACTGAAATGGTTAAAAGCTAGTGACAAAGTCATTGTAGATCCTAATAATAAAATCCATGTGAGCTAATTCAGACTAGGAGTCAAAATGATTATGAGCATGTTGAATTATATGGATTTTCACATACTATAGATGAGGAACCTATATGGGTACCTATTGTGTATTTCATTATTGAAGAAGTGGTATTACCTCTTTTAGGTAAAAATAATTAGCATTTCCTTAAGCAAGCAAATCTCTAGTATTAAAACAAAGAAGTGAACTAAGTTCTTCATGGTTTTATATTTGTTAGATTCCCCATGTGTCACAACTAAAGTACTTAACCAAAGAGAGTGGTCCCCCAGTGGCACCCAAACTATGTCCTAATATTACTCATAATTGCATATTTACAAATATAGGGACCATATCCAATTCATCTATGACTATGTATATCTTTCTTTAAGACAAACCAATAATGATCTATCCATGATAAGGATAAATACTTTATTCAAGAAGTCTATCGAGACATTGGTAGATATTTAGGTATACCCTAATTGCATGATTAGCAGAATAGAGGAAACCAAAAGTTCCCTTTGTTAAACTACCAGTACATATGCCAAGAAGTTGGTAAAATATAAAGTAACATACCAATTATTTAACAAAATAGATAGGATCTATAAAACCAAAAGGTAAGGACTTCTCCTTGGTTTTTCCATGAATATTGGTATAATAACTTTCAGATAATGGGACCAAATTGAAGTGGCTTCAAAACATAGGTTTTATTTTAATTTGCATATGGATGACAATCGAAAGTGGGATCCCAATGGTAGGGTAAAAGAGCACTTGAAGACCAAAGGTATTCTAGTTGTAACTTATGAATATGAAGTTAGAGCATATGAATTTGTGTACACTAAGGAGACCACCTATTATGAAGTTAATATAAGAATAAAATAACATAATATAAAGCCTAAATCTATATTGTTGAGAGATCAAAAGATGGAAGATAGATGGCAGCTTCATCCTAGAAAATAACATCTAGTAGATTTTGACCCTTATAAGATTCCCCTAGCTGACATACAAATAGACCATAAAATTGAAGAAAGGAGACCAAGATAAGTTGATTCAAGATCCACAATCCTTGAGTCTTCTAGAAAAACAAAACAATATTTGCCTCAACAAGAAGAAATTCACATGATAGCTTTGGATCCATAGGAATATCTTGAAGATGCATTGGAAATTCTCTCCATGACCTATAAAATAGACATATATGAAGAGGATGAAAATGTTAAGGAATGTAAATAGGAAAAGGAAAAAGAGGAGTCACTAGACATAGTGATCATTGATCCTCCCAAGAGGAAGGTTAAGACTACAATTATCTAGAGGGAAAAGAAAGTAAAAATGTCCATCATTTTAGGCATTTATCATGTACTAAAACCCTTCAATAATTATAGACTTAATTTCCCTTTGAAGGAGATCAACTTATTCAATAAAGATAATCTAATATATTGACTAAATATACATGATTAGTTTATATATGAAGTAAGGATGGATAATATTCCTACTTCTTATCTTCCATGGGCTATAGTGAAGACCACATGCATCCCTCTTCAATAGAAGTTAAAGCCTTGGATAATAGCATTACAAAATGAAGAATAAAGGAGACTTGTTGGTCCAACTCAATCCAAAGTCCAATTATAAGTAGAGGGTATAATTAAGCATATGGCTCAATCTTTAGTGGGAGTCATGTATGACCCAATTACTATAGGCCTGCAAAGAGTAACTAAAATAGTTATCATAGAAGAAGGTCAAGAGGTTCTAAACTAAAGAGTTGATCCTTTAGTTTACCTAACTCAAAAGAGGGAACACAAACCAGGGGAAGACCCCATGTTTAAAGAAGATGTTTTGGATTTATCCCAATCCTAGTTATAAAGGCTATATGATATAATCAAAGGACTAAAAGAAGAGAAAGAAATTCTACAAGACTATTAAGTTTTATCAGTACCAGTAGATATTGTTAATAACATTGAAACAACTATCTACAATAAATTTAATTCTTTGAAGGCAATAAGGTTTAATTTGAACATGGTGAGTAAACAACATGCCATGGCTCTAAACCAAGCCAATTAGTGGTAAGGATATAATAATAAAGTAAAGGTATTGATCAAGATACTAATGGAAAACTAGATCCTTGAACTTAAAATGATCAGCCCATCATACTTAAATATGACCATGATAATCCTATTATAGAAAAATAAGGATATAAATAAGTGGTCAAAAA
The DNA here is from genome assembly GCA_037957365.1 of Torreya grandis. Lineage (NCBI taxonomy): Eukaryota > Viridiplantae > Streptophyta > Pinopsida > Cupressales > Taxaceae > Torreya > Torreya grandis. The sequence goes on from JARHVA010007406.1 coordinate 145,968, forward strand.
GCATTGAAGGTCTCTTAGGAGACTTCAAAAAACTAGAAGGAATAATGATATAGATACTATGAGGTTTGATTAAGGATCTAACCATCCCTAGTTAAACAACCCTAATAACTTATGAAGAGTTCTAGTAGAGAGCTACTGAGTTCATCTAGTAGGTCATGAGTAGAAGCAAGGGAACCATATGGGCTGATAATAAGCATATCATGAACTTGATATTGTTAGTAAATGAAACTATTGGTAATGCTAGGAGCATCAAAAAATCCATGGATCGAATGGATGAAATCTTTAGAGATTTAATAGGGCAAATAGAGGATCTAGTGATAGAGCTAATCATCAATCTTAGATAGATTGATTATTAGCATGACAAATCCATGAATATTTTGGAACAAAAATAAAAGGTTGTAGCTACAAGGGAATCTCAAATTCCATAGGGTTGAATTAGAATATTCTTTTTTTATCAAAAACCATGTAAATCATTTAAAAAGAATATATTATTTTATAAAAATATGTACAATGTGTAACACACGTGGCTTATAGGTTAGTCGCATTTGAAAAGTGTCATTGGTATGAGAATATTTATAAGAGGACAAATATCTTTGACACTTTTATGATTCAAATTTGATAATGACTAACTAAAATACACCATATGTTTCTCTTCTAAGCCATAAAAGTGGGGTATTATCATTGGAATAAGAGAGAAAGTTTTGAGAGAAAAATTATTTTATAAAATTTGGAGCAAATAATATAAGCAAGAAAATTTTGTGAAGATTGTGTCATTATGTATGTTTATTTGTTATCATGGCTAATTCAAGTCTATGTTATGATTCTTATATTTAAATTAATTTTATGAATTCTATATATGCATGTATTAATATAGAGTTGTTAATTTGAGCTTTACACTAGTTGACTGAAAGTTATTAGATTTATTTCAATATCATTATTTTTATAGAAGATGTGAAAATGCAATTTTACTGTATAATAAAATCTTTAAAGTGAATATAATCTCTAATTTTCATGTTTCCAAATATACTTAGACATTTTCTTAGTATATGATAAGATCTATACTATTTGGTAATTTCATGTCATATGTTGGTTTGAAGATGCATGTATTTGATGAAATAAGAACTTTGTCAAGATGCTTGTGCTAAGGAACAAAATCATCTCTTTCTACCTTACCTTCCATATTTTTTCATTTTTTGATCAAATCCTTCAAAAAAAAAACAAATAATGACATGGAGTATACCTTCACTCAAAAACATATGTAAATATGGAAATTATACTATTATTACTACTCTATTGTAGTTGTAATTATAAGCTAATGTTTTAACCATATAAATAAGATCATTACTCAATTTTTTTCAATGTCATTATTCATTAACTCAAATTTTAGTAAAATAGAGTACAATTTATATAAAAAAGATCATGTGTTCATCTAAATTCTATTGTAAACCTAATGGTTCATAGGTGAGCTTGGGTGATACATCATGATTCTCAAAAGTATTCATGATAAATTTAAACCAAATGCATGCATAATTCTAGAGCCAATCATATAGAGATTTATTGCATTAATGTCATGTCCCTTTGCTCCAAGTTCAAGCTTGTTTTTATAGGTAGGGGAGCATCCTTGTGTTAGGTTAGATGGGAACATACTGGGTGCCGAGTTATTACTAGAGGGTAATTATTCTACTAGTGCCACTACTATTCCACCTACATGCTCCAACCATGATGTGCAAGTAATCTAGGAGATGTCCCTTAAAACCCAAGTACTAAGCAACTACCTACCATCGAGTGTAAGATCTTTGAAGATCATCCCAACTAGTGTTAAAATTAACAAAAGAGAAATCATCTATAATGATTGTCTAATTTTGAGATGTGATAAGTTGGTATGGGTTCACTAGTTAGCATAAAAAGGGGCAAACATTACCCCATACAAAATTACTCATCCATCTTCAAACTAGTCTTTTAGTGCCTTTGCTATGCAAAATTTAGGTGCACCCTACTACAATTCTACCCTAAAGTATTCAAAGCCCTAAATGGTGAGCTATATTTCTTCGATGGTTCCTTTTACTTCCATTGATACAAACTCAAGTACAAGTACAATTGTGTTCTCTATTTCCTTCATGATGGCTTCCAACCTTTCCTTTGTGCTTATTACCCTACCATCTAATATTACCCATTAATGACTCACCTTTATCTAAAAGGTGTGGAAGACTGCTTTTAGGTCTTTCTCTTAGGTTTTGAATTAAGGACATAAGGTATTGACCTATGCCATAACCTAGGCACGCTTGATCATGCTCACAGTAAAAGTGTTCTTCATCAAAGCATCCTTCTCTTCTTTTACCATTTGAAGGTGCATGTTGATAACTAATTCTTGAGTGGCAAAGTTGTAAAATATTTCATCATCTTATTTTACACCCTCTTCTAACTTTATGAAGAGGTCCTCTACCACATCAATATTGTTTTTAGCTCTCTCCTGATAGCTTCACAAGGGTCTTCATAAATTTCTAGCACTGGCTTCATCTAGGGAAGAATTTGGTCTAATATCATGTATACCTTATCAACTTATATCATTTCCAAAGTATCAACACCATCCAAAAGATATGGCTCTACTTCTTTGACATGCTTGACCAACTATTGGAGTTTGAGCTTCATTGCTTTTATCTCTTCTTATGCTTATTGGGCTATTAATTTTCACTTATTGGCATGACCATCATTTATTGTTTTATTAAAAACTACCTCTAAGGCATTTTTAAGGAGGGTATCAACCAACCTAATGGGGTTCATATCCATTGGATTTATAAGTTGGTAGTCATGCCCATCTTTTAATTTCTTGGTGCTTTGAATTTATTTCATAGATACCTTAAATTGAGGTTCATCCATGTAGCAATTGAGAGACAAAGAAACTTGATGGAACATACTCCTTGACTTAAATAGTTACCTCTGTGTGCTCTTATTCTTCCCTAATGGCACTAGGGCTCTCTCCAATACCTTCTTATTCTTATCTTAGGGGTTCTTCCTCTCTAGACTTCCCCCTTGGTCCAACTCTTCTCCTTCCTTAGTTATAGCTTCACCATCTTGTTTTTATAGGGGTTCTTCCTTAGACTTATCCCCTTTATCGACTTTTTCAACCTGAGGATCCTTGATATAAACCTCTATATGTCCCTTATTTTCACCATCTTGCTCTTCCCCCTCTTTTTATTTTTACCCCTTTAAGGTGATAACATTTCCTTCTTTGTCCTTAGGTTCCCCTTTAGTACTTGAGCATGCATATTCTATAGTTTATTCTACTAGGCTGATGTGGGCACTAGGCACCTCTACTATCTTGATTTTAATGGTTTACATGTATATGGCAACCCTATCTTATTTTTCCTTTCTAACCTTTTTCCTCTAGGACATTTTTATTTTTTCCTTCCTATTTGGATTCATCGATCTTATCCTCCTTGACCCTTATTTCCTCAACCTCCACTTGATCAATTTAAACTTGAGACATGCCCTTCATCCTCATGGCCTCTCTCTTGGGGTGAAACTCTAGTGATACATTAATGTGATTCTAGTCCAAGCCCATGACCTTCCATTTGTGCTTCAACTCTTCTTTAGATGGTGTGCTTGATGCTCCTACTTTTCCAAGCATGTGAGTAACATTACCTTTGAGATACTCATAGACTTCTACCTCATTAGGATCTTCATATGTTCCTCCTTCCTTTCTCCATTTGTTTTTACCCCTTTTCAGCTTTCATGCTTTGCAATTCTCCCCTTCTCTCTTTATTTCCTTGGCCTCGACCATCTCAATAGTGTATGTAATAAAAAAATGCATAATTTCTATTATTCAATCCTAGATTAGATAAGATAGGTCATACCTACACTTATAACTGGGATACACTTGTTAAGTGGGAGCATGACCAATATGGGGATCTACTAAACCCAATTATGGGATCACTTGTATCACTTATCACAACATATAATGATAGGAAGAGTTATAAAGCCTATAATATAACACAATTTTACAACCCTAATAGAGTCCTAAGGTTTAAAATATTCACTCTATTATAATAGAAATAAATAAAAATCTAATCTAGTGCACACAAATGCTTGTGTCACAAAGTGGGGGTTAGAAGCAATAAATCAAATAACTAAAGTAAACATGTATTAGTAGACATATACTCACATAAATGTATATGGAATCCTAATACTTGGAGAGAAGAATACAAATGCATTATCTATCTACTCTTACAAAAGATAAATAAAGTTAGGAATACTTACCTTTAAATATGAACCTGCCATACCTCAATCTCCACCTTGGCCAAGGTACTTCACAAGAGATTGTTATGGTATGCAAGGATAACAAATATAAATCAGCTCTACACTACATAATCTATCTAAGCATCCAAAATATTTATCCATAAGACAAGATCTTTATCTACAAATAAATTATGGAACCCTAAGATTTATTCCTTAATTAAAATGGTCAATAAGTAGATGTTCATTCACACTTCTTTGCTAAATAATTCTTCTCTTATGAAATGGTGGGAAATGAATTTGTATTATAGGTGTATCTTTCCCTAAATCCTTCTGGGAATCTCAACTATATAGGGTCGACCAAATCAACCTAGTCTATTTTTTAGGATAAATCACTAGGTCTAAACTATGTCAGCTGAAAGGATAATAAGCCAATAAAGTTAAAAATACCCCTAAACTATACTGGGTTGACCCATTTGACCTATTACAACCAACTATTGAAAAGGGTATTAAGGCAATAAAATGGGGATGGAGAGAATGAAAAACTAGAGGAGGTAGGGCTAAGAATAATAATATCAACGTTAATGGCTTTAGGAGATAATGGTGTAGATGGAAAGTGGTAAAAGGGACAACAATCTTACAAAGCACTGACGGTCTACCCACCCTTTTCCTAGTGCACCCCTTAAGGTATGCACTAAGAGAGATTGAGACTCAATAGGTTCATATAAGATATAAAGTGTTAGTATTCAATAAAAGTTTAAAAATATTATGTGTATACATATGTCCCACTCGAAGTTCATCATGTGTCATGTAAGTACATCATGGGATGGTGCTTCAGGATAGAACATGATAACACATAACTCTAATGCTAAGTATAGTGTAGTAAATAAAAAATAAGATAAATGAAAGGATATAATTTAAAAACACATACTTTTAACTTCCTTAGTGTTGGAAATAAAGAAGTAGACTATAATAGATATGAAGGTGTCTAATGTAAATAACATTAGATGAACCTATAGAAGTTAGTGAAAAAAATAACCACAAATCATTTTTAAAAAAAAAATAGGCATGTAATAGTTAGGAATGACAAAGAAGATAATTGGCAATTTAGGATTGGTAAAGTAGAATTTTATAATATTGAAGGCAAATAAATGACAAATTATGGCAAATGAATGATAAATGATGTCAAATGAATGACAAATGATAAGAAATAAATGATAAATGATATTGAATAAATGAAAAATGACATTGAAAAGCATGTAAAGCATAAATGATAAAAAGGAATGTAAAACATACTAAATAGCATTGTTAAGCATGTAAAACATGAATGGAAAATGAAGTGTCAATGCAAGACAACTTGAAAAAAGATATGTAAGAAAGGGAAAAGTAATTTCATATAAGATAGGCAAAAATAACAAAAAGACAGAAAGAAAATGAAATGTAATTGAAGATGGAAGACAAACATGAAGAAGTCATTTATGTAATAATGGTAAAAGGGTGCAGACTCATCTATCCATAACATAAGGTTAATACATTAATGACAAATGATATAAAAGAGTGATCTATAATGACTCAAACATGTTGCTTTTTTTTATGGATACATAAAACTGAAACAAAGTAATGCTAGCATGTTTTTAAAGAGATGAATAAGAAGCAAAAATAGATGAGGGAAAAGAGATTTAAAATCACAATTTACCTATCAAGTGGGAAATAAAATGGGTAAACAAGAGAATGAATGAAAAATTAGGTAGAAAAACTCTTTAAAAAAGTCAAGAAACTTAAATTAGGTTTGTCAAAACAAGAGGACTTTAGGCCTTAAGGACTCTGAAGAACTTCTCTTAGCTACACAAGTCTTATGTCATAAAATACAATATATAGATCATCCCATGAAATATATATTCATTAAAAGTAAAATGGACGTACCTCCTTATAACATGTTCCCTATTCTTCAGTACCCGTTATAGAGTCGTTGGTCTACTATAAAGATTGGGTACTTGCGTGAGAAAATAGGTAGCACTAAAAGATTTTTTTATTATCCTATTCTAATATATTGGCCTATCACACCCTAAAATATCTCAGCTATACCATGAATCTAATTGTGGAGTATGATCTTTGACTATAATAAGGAGATGTGTTTTAAATCACATCTTTTAGTGTGAATTTGACTTTTGAAATTTTTACGTTGCCTTTTAGATATCATTAAATTTTGTTTCAAATGATTTGAGTTTTAAATTTCATGATGGATTTTTATATTCTTCTTCCATACAGGTTTCGAAGACCAAACATGGGTGTTAAAGATGACTTTCATTTGAATACTTGGGACAAGGTTGCTAAGAGAGAAAACCTCATAAATCTAAGTGAAATAAAAGTGTTATCTTGACTTTGAACTTATTTTATCCAATGTGGAGATGAAAGGAAGGGAAAATCAAGAGGAATGACACATGGAACCATTTAAATTACTTCAAATCACTAAACATTCAACAAAGGGAAAAGAGGGATATAATGATAGTAAAGGTGTGATTCCATACCATAAGAATGAGGGAAATTGAGGAAAACATGCTAACATATATTATTTAAAAATTCCATATAGCCAAAGAAGCAAAAGCTAAAGTTAAGAATAAAGATCAAGAACATGAAAATATGGTGATTATATGAGGAAAGCTAGGTCTTATCCACAATATTACACCAAAAATTCATAAAATAGAAACCCAAGGGGGTGTGAAAAGGACAAGTGAATGATAAATAAAAGATGGTAGTTTTATGAGGAACATTGGGTCCTATCCATGGTCTTATGAAGTAACTCATAAAAGAAAAAAACACAAAGTGACAAAAGAGAAATGTCAACATATAAAGAATACTATGGTACATCAAGAGGTAAATTCAAAGTCAAGAGGCAAAAATGATCATAAATATACTATGGCAAATAATGACAAAAAGATAAATGAAAGATGTATATAAAGATAAAAATGAAAACAAATTCCAAATGTAATGTCGAAGAAAACCAAAGAATGTATAGGAAAATAATGATGATATTAAAATAAAAGTAAAAAAAGGAAATAAACATTCAAATAAAAAACATGAGAAAAGAGAACAAGTAAGACCTATGCTAACATCTATATCAAATATGATCATGTTAAATACAAGTATATAAGTCTCAAAATGTTTATTGAAGTTGTGTGTGGTTGGTATTATGAATTTTATAGTAAGAGTGTGCATCATAAGATGCCCTAATGGGTAATTGGATATAGGGATGGGCATAAAATGACCCAACACGTGAATAGGCATCATAAGATGACCTAACACGTGAGTTGGAGTGAGGTAACATTGAACCATTAAAATTATTCGAATTAGGTTGGCAAGTGTTTTGGAGATAGGTAAATGTGTTGGTTTGGTATATTTCAATGAGGTTAAATGTGACATATGATGTGTAGGATAGGTATGACGAGTTAAATGAGGTAAATGAGGACCATGGATGGTATGCTTCAGAACATACATTTGAACTAGGTTCTCCTTTGGTTCATGTGGCCTAAGAGGTTGAGGTGAAATGGATGACATAATAAGTTTGTTTATGTTATCTATCCTTTCCTTATTGGTGTAGGAATAAGGATCAACTATGGTTTAAACAAAATTAGTGGATGAGGTATATTCATTAGGTAGTTGACGTTGATGTGATTGTGGTTCTTAAGATTAACTTTGAGAATCTTGAAGATAGTCTTGATAACATTGTTTTGTGAGAGTATCAAGAATTAAATGTGGACCAAGAAAGGAATAAATAAGAAAATGGTGAAGATCATGATAAGACTCATGAGAATGACCTATAGTAGCATGCCACCAATAAAATTTATCAAGATTGTACCATTTTGGAGGACGTTTGGAAGGATCAAAGCTCATGAGTTTAGAAGGTGGTAATTTGTTCTTAGATTGTTCTAGACTCAAGTGAGGGTGGGTTGGGTTAAAATTGGTTAAATTAGATGCTCCATTTTGAGGTTGGGGAGCCTTAAATGAATCAATTTTTTGAGAGGATGATTGGAAAGATACTTTAGTAGTTGTTTGAGATGGTTTAAATTGATTCATAAGAAATTCTTGCCTTTTTAATCGGTCTAAGGCTTCTTCTAAAGCTTTAGGTGAAGAGATTCAAACTTTATATTGAAGAGGAGGTTTAAGAGCAGTGATAAATATTTTTAAAAGAGTGTCATCATTTATGTTATGGTCCACCTTATGAGAAAGATACTTCCATCATTTTATCAAAGTATGAGTAGATTCATTAGGAATTTTCTTGGCATTGGTGAAATGGTTAAGGTAGTTTTCAGGAAGGTCATCATGTTGGAATTCCTTTACTAGAGCATTGACTAAATCCTCTAGTTATGAGATGGAATGTCTAGGAATTTAGTTGTAAAATTCAAGTGCATCATCAAAAAAGGTTTTGGCTAAGATATTAGTGGTATCAAAGGTATTAGTTTGGACCCATTCCTTATAGATATTACCTAAAGACTTAAGAAAGATAGTAAGGTCCTTAGTCCCATTATATGTGATAGATGGAGAAATGTTTCCAATATCTATGGATGAAATGAATGGGGATAAAGGTTCATTTTGAATATCTTGAATAATTTTGTTATTCATTGGAGGTTGAGGGATGATATTATCATTGGAATATGTAAGAGGAGGAGGGAAAAAATTTTGATTTGGTTGAGACATGATGACTTGAGGTGGTTGACTAATCATGTTGTATTAATTATTGCTTCATGTTCATTATTTGAGATTGATTGGTTGTTTTCATGATGTTCATTTCATTTTTGACTTGTATAAGAAGTTGAGTTGTATCAATAAGTGGATTGGTGTTTTTAGGATGATACTTAGTGTTGGTAAGAAAAGGATTATTTGTATTGTTGGGAGGATTCTCAAAATTAGTGTTAGTTATCTTAAGTGTGGTAAAAGAATAAAGAAGTTTGGTAAAGACACCATTATTGTAAGGAGTGTAAATAGTATTATCATAAAGGTTTTTGAATATTTTAGAACCATCTAGATTATAAATTTTATTGTTTTAAACCATGTTACTTTGGGAATTGATAAGACTTGGTGATCTTCTTATGGGTGTAACAAGAGGATTGTGAACATTGGTTGTAAGGGTATAAGTGTTGATAAGAGAGGGATTAGTTGGTGGAAGATTCTAAAAATTAGTATTGGGAATAGGATTAGGTTGAATAACCTCAGCTACATAACATTGTGTAGTCATTAGTTCTAGTTTAGGTGAAGATGAAGGAGGAAATTTGATAATTTCATCTAAAGTAATAAAATAAGTGAGGTTATTATACAAATCCTTAATTATGTGATGTTATGGACTAAGTTAGGGTTGAAAATATGTCATCATGATCAAATAAGAATAGATAACCACATAAGGGGAATAAAAAGTGATATAAAATAGTATAGGGTTGATTGGGTTAATCCTATACAAAAAAATAGGGGTTAAAAAGAGTCTATAAACAATACAAGGTTGACTAGGTTGATCCTGTAAAACAAACATAGACTGAAAAAGGTTTGTAAATAGTATAAGGTCAACTAGGTTGATCCAATATAGTGGATATAGGCTAAAAAAAGTTTAAAAATAGTACAAGATCAATTGGATCGATCTAGTACAATGAAAAAAGGCTAAAAATAGGCAGATTCCTTATTTTATCTATATATTTGTTTCTACTCAACCATTTTACAAAATATAAAATGCGTTGGATTCACGATGACATAAATAATGAAAATAAGGAATATGATAAATTTGATAGAAATTCATTAATAATTTTTTTTTCAATTAATGTAAAGAAGTAAATATTGAAAGGAAATAAATAGTCAATTGGATTAATGTTGGCCAATCTAATTGAAACACACAAAATAAACCCTTGCACTAATGATGAATAATGAAAACTTTTGCACACAAACTTGAGAAAAGAAAAATAAATAAACTTGAAAATTAAATAGATAAATAATTTGTCAACCTAAATTTTTATTAAATTATTAATAATGTTTTTTAATGTGATTGGAAGTTGGTTATAAGCGAGTTACTAGATAACAATCTAAGGATGGTTTCAGGTAGTTTGGGTTGAAAGGGTCTATAGTGGAAGTCATATAAGCTTGGTATTGGGGCATACCCCTTCAATTCACACACTATAGTGATAAGGGTGTTGTGTGCTTAGCCATAATATACCATTAACCATGCTTTATACTTCACTAGAGCATTCAGTTAGCTTCTCCCTTGGTGATGAAATCCAAGTAAGTTGGCCTAGGGTAGACAAAAAGTAAAAGTGCTTGTTTATGTTTATGTGATTTGGCCATGTGTGTATAAAACAAAAATAGTGAAAATAAGAATTTAATTATAAAACTTTAATTAGACTATGTGAACTATTATAAACATGCAAGCAACATGAAAAGAAAGTGTGAATTAATTACTCAGAGATATGAGGTTAATTCCAACTTAAAATAAGGTATAATGTTTGACACTATATGAAAAAAATATATAATAGGGTTAATAGGGTTTAACCTGTACTATAGAAGTAAGGTATAAAAATATATAGGGTCAATAGGGTTGACCTAGTTATTTTAGACAACACACAAAACATAGAATTGGGTTGGAAGTGTCGATCTACTTGAATATGCAAGGGAGATTTTAAAGACTAAAAACTATGAAAGGAAATATAGAAAATAAAGAAATAGAGAGGTTGAAAGGAACCTTGGTGGATTAGATATGTAATGAAGAAATATTTCTGATGAATAACCTTGAAGTATGCTTGAGAAACCTTCAAACTAGGTCGACAAGGTTGATCAAGCTATGCAAGAACCTACATTAGAGTGATAAAAATATAAGGGGTCAAATGGGTCAACCTAGTATGTTGAACCAAGTGTCTAAAAGGTTGGAAACCTATAATAGGTCAATTGGATCAATCTAAATACATGTTCTTGATAACCTACACATAGATAAAAATATATTGATTGATAGAAACAATCTGGTATGTCAAAATATATGATAAAAATGATGATCAAAAGAATGAAATAAATTGAAAGAAATATTTCAAGGGTTAATTTCACATCGGGTTCACTAGAATATATTAAATTAGAAATGCATCATGTTTATGAATTAATCCCAGAACATATAAGATAGATCATACCTACACTTCTGATTAGGATACACTTGTTAAATGAGAACATGACCAATATGGGGATTTTCTAGATCTGATTAGAGGATTACTTGTATATATTTATATAACATATAATGATAGGAAGGGTTCCAAAATCTATAGTCTAACACAATCATACAAAAACCTTAATAGATTCCTAAGGTTTAAAATGTTCACTCTATTCTAATAGCAAGAGAGGAAAATCTAGTCTAGTGCACACCAAAGATTATGGCACAAAATGGGAGTTACAAGCAATAAAACAAACAAATAAAATAAACATGTATTATAAGATATATACTCACATCAATGTATACAAAATATTAATACATGGAGAGAAGAATACAAATGAATTATATATCTACTCTTACAAAAGAGAAACAAATTTAGGAATACTTACCTTTGAAGATGAACCTATCGAGCCTCAATATCTCGCTTGGCTAAGGTGCTTCATAATATATTATTGTGGTATGTAAGGATAAATAAGATAAATTATCTCTAGGCTACACAACCTATCCAAGCATCTAAAAGAATTTTCCATAAGACAAGATTTGTATCTCCAAATAAAGTATTAAACCTTAAGCTTTATTCCTCAAGTAGAATGGTCAATAAATAAATGTCCATTCACACTTATTCACAAATAATTATTCTCTTATGAAATGGTGGGAAATAAAATTATATATATATATATGTTGATCTTTCCCTAAATAATCTTAAGAACATTAGCTTTATAAGGTTGACCTAGTTGACCCAGTGTATTTTTAGGAACAAATAACTAGCTCTGAACTAGGTTAATCGAAAGGCTAACAAGCCAAGAAAGTGAAAAATACCCCTAAACTATACTAGGTCAACCCGGTTGACCTAGTATAGCTAACTATCTAAAAAGGTGTTAAGGAAAGAAAAAGAGGATGGAATTTGGAAAAATATTGGAGGAGGTAGGATTGAGAATAATAAGCTTAGGGTTAATGGTTTTTGGAGATAGGTGTGTAGATGAAAAGTGGTAGAATGGAAAGAAAACTTATGAAGTGTTGATGGTCTACTCATCCCTTTCCTAGTGCACCCTTTAAATCATGCACTTAGAGAGATTGATACTAGATAGGTTCCTATAAGATATAAAGTGTCGGTAATCAATAAAAGTTTGAAAATATTATGTGTATATAAATGGATTATTTTGGAATTCTAGCCTTTGTCATTTCTTATCTTCTTTCCTCTAGATCCTATGCCTTTTATATTTTGGCATCATTAACGCCAAGTTTTTTCCATCTCCTCATCTTCTTCTCTAAATTACTTTGAGGGGGTAGAGAGGGGTTCCTTTCAATTGATGAGGAATCACCTTCCTTAGGCATAATGTATATGCCCCTCCCAAATTTTTCTTCTTCCATCACTTTTTCTATACTTAATAGGGTTATTGTTGGCATCATAATAGGAACCTTCCCCTTATTCTTCTCATTGGTACTAAGAGAAGCCTTTGGCACGAATCTCACACTCTTTTTTGTGGGGGTCAAAAGAGAGGATTCTTCACCTAAGGTGATCTTTAAATTTTTTCTCTCCTTTATCTCTTCAAGTGTTTCCCCCTTTTTCTTTTTAGGAGACTTATTTTCTATTGGCATCGGGGGTACCTTCATCACTATTCTTGATAGGGGGATCATTACTCTACTCTATGCTTGGGATCTTATTCTTTGGATTCATACTATATCAAATCCTATGGATTCACCCAACTATGTTTGCCTCTTGGAGAGGATATATTTTAGTGCAATCCAACTCCTCCACTTCATTTTTATTGGCCTTCCTATCTATGTGAATGAACTAGTGCCTCATCCTACACCTCTCGATGTCTAGTTATTACACTAGGATGTCTAGCTATTTTTTATTAGAGATCTTACATAGCACTTCCTTGAAGTATTATTAAGAAAATGCATAGGGGAGATTTAGCCAACCTGATCTACTCCCATTTATAAGTGCCAGTACATGACACAATAGTGCTTTATAATGGAAAAGATCATCATTCCAAACATACTTTTTGGGATATCTTTTAGGATACGCCATTTTTTCATAAAAGAATCTATGTACCTTTCACACCATCCCATGATGTGAGTCTTGTATTTTCCACTAAAGGAGTGGGGTACATGACATCCTTGTACCTTTGTGTTGGGGAGTCATTATGCTCTGGAAAGATATAGAGGTTGTCCTTGTCCCCATCTAGTATTCCAATCTCCTCCATTTAATTAGGATGAGAATGGACCCCCACGTAAAGGTCCCTTTCATCTTATGAAAATCATGTGAATTTTTCATGAATTATTTGATGATGAATTTGGAAATTTTTAACTACATGATTTACACAATGTGATAGGTGATGCAAATATAAACCTTAGTCACATTAGTCCACTGACCACTTGGGCATAGTTTGGAGTTTATGAGTTATGTTGATGCCTTCATGTTGAGGTCTTTTCACTCCTTGATGGGGAAAAGTGAAAACACCTTTAAAATAATTTAAGAGATATGTAATGCACTCCACTTATTCATCATCATCCATCACTTGGTAGATGTCTCAACTAGCATCTAGAAGCCTAGTTATTATTTTTATCAATTACATTAAAATATTCATGTGCCTCCCTATAAATTAAATTTGATCCTCATAAAATTGTGAAAGTAAGAACTATACATGCTCATCTAGATTTCCATAGCATGAAAACTCATAGATTTTAGTTACACTAGATACTTCCAACTTGTTTCAAATTGAGATGTCAAATAGGGTGGCACCTTGCTCTACCTCGCACCCTATATCCACTATCTAATATTATGTGAGGTCTTAAAAAATGCAATATGTTTAGTGGTTATATTAATTTAATTGGTAAGTGTGCACAAATGACTACCAATTTCACCTATTATGACCTTTTGTGGGAATTTCATTACTTGGTGGGACATTCTTATGAGCATCTCAATGTCTACTTATGCCAAACTAACCACTTCTACTTATTAAATTATTGCTTTTACAATGGCCACTTCTGGTGCTATAAGTGCTCATTTTTTTATCCTACTACACTTGATCTAAGATTGATCCTTTCCATTTATTCAACATCCTAAACCTAGTGGTGTTAAAGTGTGGTAGTCGTAATTTTTTGAATCCTCAAATGGTGATGGTTCTTTTATAGTCATGAGGTCTATGACTATTCCTTTAGCTCTCAATCTTCACTATTTATTAACGAGATCTTAGGCACTAATGTACTTCTCTAGTTATCTGATCTTATAGAATTCTTCTACCACAACTCCCTAATTTGATCTTATTGTGAATGAAAATATATCCACTATGCAATCATTCACTCTTGGTACTTATGGTGCTCAAATTCTCACTTGGTACACTTCAACTCTCTAGTTTTCACACTTTGGCTCTCTAGTTTTTGCTTTAGTTCACTATAAGTCTCAAATTAGCATAGGTTTTGTAAATTAAACCTATGTGAATTTTTCTATTATATATCCCACTCTTTCAACTAACATCATTAATGTAGGTTTCTTATGGTGTGGTGACACCTATATTTCTTGGATTTTTCAAGATTTTGTGAAATCCATGAAATTCCATTATCATTAATGTATTGAATGTGTATCTTTGTGTATCTACCTCTACCTCATTGAATGCTCCTAATATTAATTTGGTGAAGTGATGTTTAGTTCAAATGGTGAATTATAACTCAAACTTGGGTGGACACCAGTTGTATTCGATGATTCTCCTTCTATGCTTTATTCACTCATCATGACCTTCACCTTCCTTATGATAACCTAGGAATATCACCTCACATACACATGATTTAACCTCCTTTGTTCCACTTTATTTTTCTTTTATATTTTCATTTCAAGTGCAATTCCTTATCTTGGTCAATTTTTTGTACTTTATCTTGACTTGGCCTATCCTACCCCATACAAATTCCTTGTTCTATCCCTCTAATGCTTTAATATCCTTTCTTGTTTTTCTTTCACATGATTAATTTATGCATCTTTTCCTTCCTTTTTATGCATAACCATGTTGTGTGTCTTCAGTTTCTTCTTTGATTTATATCACATGATCAATTGATGTGCCTCTTTATAAATCTTGCATAAAGGATACCTTTTTACTTATTCACTTTATTCTCAAATTTTCAAAGTTTGGGAACTCTAT
The DNA here is from genome assembly GCA_037957365.1 of Torreya grandis. NCBI lineage: Eukaryota > Viridiplantae > Streptophyta > Pinopsida > Cupressales > Taxaceae > Torreya > Torreya grandis. The sequence continues at coordinate 161,508 of JARHVA010007406.1, forward strand.
CACACCCATAAACTTAGGTGTTTGGCCCTAGATGATTAGAAATAAAATGGGGTTGACTCACCTGACTGGTATTATGTTCAGAAGCACCATATTAGTTCATTCTTGGGACTTTAACTTCCTTGAAATTTTCACCATGTGATCATAGATCTTGTGCATATTCTTCTTGTGTCTAGTGAGTTTCACGTACCTACTACTTAGATGTCTATCCTCATGCATTTATAAATCATAATTGATTAACTTACCTGATTAGAATTATGCATGAAAATCTAGATGATTTTACTTATGGAATTCAAAGTTACACTTATTCACTCTTTACACTATACCAAGGTCAAAAAAAAATTTAGAAGAACTATTCAGCTTACACCAAATGTTATTCTAGTTAGCTTACTAAAACCAAATAGTAACCAAGAAGTCTATGTCCTCATGGTGTAGGTGTCACCCTATTTCTGATATGGCTACAATCAATTTGTATTGAAATACCTAGGGAAAATTTCATTAGTTAACATGCTCAACTTGCATGCACCTATCTCCAATATGTGGTAGATGATATAAGGGCCCATCCACTGTATATATAATTTGCATATGTGTTTAAGGTACTTAGAATCATAGATAAACACTAATGATCATTTAATTATCTCCTTTTTCTTGATGTTCTTATCATGCCAAAGCTTCTAGAACACCTTCTCATTTTGTTGACTACATCTTTCTTGGGTGTGCTTCTTTTCAAAGCACTCTAAGTCTTTCAGAATTGTAATTAAATATTTTTGGTCATATACATGATCAATTCATGTAATTAATAAGTATGGAACCATAAATTCCATAGCGATAACTAATTTAGTGAAGAACACCAGTTGAAATGGTATGGCTTTGTTTAGGCTCTTGTATGTTTTGTGGTATGCCTATAACACTGTGGACACTCTATCATCCCAATATTTGTGACCAACATTGAATATATTCATCAATAACATTCCAAATATCTTGTTAAATACTTTATATATGTTATTTCCATGATAGGGTTGGTTTTATGGTGCACCACCATGTTTTTAATTAAAAGGATGTGTACCATCTCATTGATGAGATGATTGCCTCTATCACTAGTCAAAATAGGTGAGCACCCATATAAAATTATTATGTTTTCCTAGATAAGTGTGTGGCTATTGTGGTATACAATTTTTTTTTGATGTGGCCTTAATCCACTATATTAAATAATTTTTAGCCACTAGAATATACTATGCACTTATACACCATGCTATGGGACTTATTAGACCAACAAAATCAATGGCCCATTCTCAAATGGTTCGTAGAAAAGAATGGGGATGAGTGGAATCTCATATAGGTGGTTGTATTCTTGGTGTGATAACATATTTCACATGCCTTAGCATAATCCTTTGTATCTTGGAAATGGCTTGGTTAGCATAAACCTGATGATAGTATCTTATGTACCATTACATCTCTATAGCAATGGCCTCTTATGATTACTTCATGTGCCTCTTGTAAGATGGGGTTAATTTCATGTTATAGAACACATTGGCACAAAAATTCATCTCTACATACTTTATATAATTCCCCATTACCAAGAAATAAGGGGGTAGCACATACATCAAGTTATTTCTTTCTCTTATTTCACATGGTTTAGGACACAAACCTAGACCTTAAGAAAATAAAAATCTCTACCAAGTCTTCATGGTGCATTAGATTCAATATAGTTGTGTGTCTAACATATCATCCTCAATTGGCATAATCAAATCACTAGAATTTTTATGGGATAAATGATATGACCCTAAGTCTCGCTTTAAAAGTTTGATAATAACTAAGAATTAGAACTCCTAAAATACAACTATCCATCTATATATCCACCCATGTAACATAATATTGTTCATGAGGTAATTCAAAACCTCATGATCAATGAAGAAGATGAATGGGGTCACTAATATATATTTACTAAATTTTTGTAAGGAATATACCATTAATAGTACCTCACACTTGGTGGTGGTGTAATTCTACACCAGTTTCATTAATTTCATAATTGCAAAGGAGATAGGGTGATCTATCATTCCTTCATCTAGTTGTGTCAATATGAAACCAATTGTGGATCTTGAAGTATCAACATGGATGTGAAAATTATTTTTACAATCAGGATTATAGAATTGGCATGTTTTTTAGTTTTAGCTTTAATGTATCAAAAGCCTCCTCTTACACTCCACTCCAATAAAATAGGTTATCTTTGTGTAGGATATCTTATAGAGGCATTTAAATCATTATGTAGTTCATTATGAAATTCCTATAGTAGCCATAATGGCCTAGAAATGCATGAACATCATTAAATATTGAGTGAGTCTGGAGTTGAATGATGATAGATATATTCATAGGATAAACAAGTAAACCATATTTACAAATGATGTTCCTAAGTAATTTTTTAAATGGGGTTGTGAAGATTCACTTATTTAGGCTTAAATATATTTAGAGCTACCTACACCTCTCAAAAATGAGGCATATATTATCATAATGGTCCTTTATAAGGCTATATACAGTCTAATCATTGAGATAGACTTAGAGGAACTTATGGATGGATTATTTAAAAGTAGTGATAACCATTATAGATAATATAGATGACACATTATTGAGTCCAAAGGGCATCACATTATAAGTGAAAAAACCCCATTCAGTTGTAAATATTATCTTAGGCTTATCCTCTTATTTTATTAGCACTTGATGGTAGCCCAAGAAATCATCATTGAATGCATAGATTTCATAGCTTACTATTCCATCGAAGACCTCACTTTTAAATTAGGTTGGGAAAGGGTTAGTGATGTAGGCAACATTTGATAGCTATTGGTCAATGTAAATCTAGATAGGCCCATCCTTATTGATGCTTATGACCATTGAGATCACCCATTCAGAATCTTATACAGGTTAAATGATGCCTATAGTCAGCATTCCATCAATCTTTATTTTCACATTATCAGAGAGATTGGGATTCATTTTATATGGGTGATTTTTGATAGGCCTTATGCCATTCACTAGCTTGATGTTCATTTTTCCAATGGAGGGTTTGGTGCCCTTCATATCCCAGTATTTACATGGGAATAAGTCTTGAAACTCTTTTAATATGTCTATGATTTATGTCATCTCTACCTCACACTAGTATGCACCTATAGTTGAAATCTTGGGCTCACATTCCATGCTAATGTCCACTTTAATGGTCTTAAGGGGTACACATTAGGGTTCATTCCTTTCCTGATGAGAGTCTTCAAATTGCCTTATCCCCTCAATTGTTTCAATTTGAAGATGCATCATATCTTCTTCATCTGGGGCACTATCATCCATGTGGTGCATAAGTTTTTTTGTCTTATTAGGTCCTTCTAGTTATGCTACTTCCAATTTTCATCATCCTCCTTGCTAGAGTCACTATTGAGTGCTTAGTCTTTAAAGAACATTGGGAGTGATAGTCATTTTTACCTAAACATGTCTCTAATGTGATCTTCTAGGATATTAGTATCCTCAAACAGTACCCTATGAATGACTTATAATGGTTACAGTATCTCTAAGTTCTGTGAAGAGAAGGAGAAGGTATGCACAAACCTCATCTTGATTATATTCTAGTATCTTGTTTCATAATGCATATTTATTTACAATGTACTATGTTTGTACCCATGTTTTCAAATTTATATAGAAGGCATGTACCCATAGGCCTCTATATTCATTCTCATCTTATACAATATAGGTTTCTTCACATAAGCGCACATGCATTATTAGGTTGGAATCGCCTAAATAAGCAAGTATGTCTAGTTCCTCATTACTCTTTCCAAACCTAGTGCATATTTTTGCCTTCACATCTTGCCAAGTTGGCAAGTTAGGCTTTTGAACTACCCACAAATGAGTAGTAGTGATTTTTAGGGTATGCACTAGTGTACACATTCTATCTATTTCCTTGAGGATGCACACTTCAATGTCATGGACATAGTTATCTACATGTTGGCTCTCTCCATATTTTGGGATAAATATGATCTTACATTTAATTAGATATAACAACCTCTTCCCCACCTTTTTATCACGAGCAACCCATTTCTTCTGAGTGCGATCAACCCAAATAAGTCTCATTCTAGTTGGCCTTGGCTTAGTTTCCTACACTAGGTTGTACCTTTAGCTAGTAACTCTATAAGACTCTTTGAACCATCAATCATAGGCTACATCAATTTTATAAAAATCTAATTATCCATCCACCCATTTGAGAAATTTTTGGTAACTTGGGTTAAGCTTCTTAATGCCCTACATTGTGATCTTATAAATGTGGTTGATCTCATCTTCGAGATCAACACTTTCCACATACGGGGGCCTTTGATCACTATATAGGGGGATAACCACCCTCTCTTTACCATTTTATAAAGTCATGTAGCACTTATTAAAGTGCATGTTCATATTATTGGTGTAACACCATGGCCTACTTAATAGAATTGGATAGTTATCATGTTCTTCCAATATGATTACCTCAAAGTTGGATTGAAATTAAACACCCATAATATCTTCAATTATTTCCTTTAGGACCTTGATAAGTTACACTCAAGTTTTGTTTTCCATGAACAACATATGAGGGGAGGGCATTAATGGTGGTTGTCACATCTTCTCTTAGGTGGTTTTGATTATAATTTTAACCTTGACATTCATGTCCATAAGGACCTCACAAATAGGCCATCCATCAATGGTGGCATTTACTAGTATTTCTTGGTCATACTCTATGTTTTGAGTATTCTTTCATTCATGTTCCCACTCTATATGTGATGTAATAAATTCAATCATCTGAGGCATGGCCTCTTCCTCTAGTCTCTTCCCTACATGTTCTAAAACTATAAATTTTAGTAGGGGTAGCATCCCTTAAGTTTTTAAGAGACATAGGATCTCGGTCAACTCCTATACTTTAGCCTCTTAGATGTCTTTATTTTTTCATGAGGTATTAGCCTATGTTTCTAGATCTTTAGCCAAAAAGAGCTCTCCCTAAATTTTTTTTATTACACTCATAGCTTATTTTAAGACATCCTTCTATCATGAAGGGTTAGGCTAGGGAACAAATTTTGGCTCAGGTCATACTATGTGCTCAGTGTAACTTGATTCACCATATTTAAAGTGTAGTTATTTTTTTAGTACAATAGGTGGCTGAGTAATGAACCCACTTCATGTTGTAGCCTATACATTAGGTGGCTCTTTACAAGTATAATATAGCTTGGGAGTCCATTTCTCCTCCTTTGGCTCATGCCTAACCATTGCAGCACCCTTATTTACATAAATCCAAAATTGAGTTATCTTTTTATATAAGTCTGGGCAATCCTCAACCACATGTGGTCCTCAAAAATAACCTCACATTGGGTGTATGGGGAAGTTACATTGATAATGCTCAGTTGATCTACACTTATAACATGATCATGGTGGGAATATTCCTTCACCTCATCCACATGTACCTCACTGATACCCATAGCTAGTATTTTGTTGGCCATAGCCTTTGTTTCCTTGGCTCACCTTTCTATCGACTATTTTTGTTGCCTACCATGCACCTTTCTCTATATTTTGGTGCATCTCATTGATGACTTGACATTACACTATTTTATGAGTATAGAAATGGAAGATTTTGTAATAGATAGTGGTGTTCACTTGACTAGCATGTTTTAATAAGGGATAGTTCTAAGAGTCATGCAGACCATGACAAACATCATAATTAAGAAGTAAGGTACAAAAATTTATTATGAATCAATTATTCTTATTATTCCCATCCATCTCATAGTAAATACACTAAAATCCACTACAAGTATCATGTACCAAACTAGAAGTTAGATCTTATAGATAGGAGGCCATTGATGTAATTTTCACCTTCATAAATAGGTTGATCCTAGTGTCAACACTTCCTACTACCTCAGCCTAAAATTTAGCTTCAAGAACTTTATGGGGGTCTATGAAGGCATTCACATAAATCAATTTTCTAAAAGGTACCAACATGCCTCTAACAAATCATTGCACATGTTGGGAGGGGTGGATGTTATATGGAATCTTGGAAAGGGAAGTCATAAATCATGCATCATGTAGGTGCACACTCTCAGATAGCTATTGGATGATATTTTTGAGTGCCATAATGCTTTATTGCCTAAAATTAGCAATATAAAATTCTTTCAATAAAGCTTCCTTTAGTAAATCATAATCAACCATATCTTGGTTTCAATTAAATTTTTAATATCGGGTATGGGCATGATCCAATAAGGTGGTTGTGAATTGATTCACCTTGTGATTTGACTGGGTAATACCCTAAGAATTACATTTAATTTTAGACTTGAGAACATGCTCTATGTCATTATTTATGCCATGATACTTATGTAAGTGCATCACTATTTCCTAATAAATCTAATGAGGGGGTGGTGTTAGAGTCTGAGGTACTTATCCCATAGCATCTATGTTGAAGGTGGTCTTATAATACCTTTATTTTTAGGGTTGATTTTTGAACTTATTATTATAAGTTTCACTATCAAACTCTATAACATGATACTACTCACTTGTGGCACTAGGCCACTCCTTATGGGTTGTTACCCATTTGGCACAACTGACATCCTTTAAATAGAAAAGCTTGTGCTTATGTTCTATATTATTGGGTTTGTGCTCATTAACTTCATGGTAATCTTGGTCAGTTCATCATAAGGAATAAAAAAATTTATCATAAATTCTTGGTTCAAATTTTGAAGTCTATCACATTCAATGGTGATAATAGGGTTAGTTATAACTCTTCTATCTTCTAATGTAGAATCTAATACATGAGTTTGAAATTTAGGTTTAAATGGGCTAGGTACTTCTAATGCATCCTAAATCACCATATATTGTAAGAAACCAATGCATTCTACACCTAATTGTTGAGCTGAACCTCTTGCTTCTTCCTCTCTCTCTCCCTATGCTATTGTTATTCAAGGGACACTTACCCTTCTCACCTTTTGCACTTGCTCATACATGTAAGGATTTTAACCTTCCATTCTTATAGTTTCAATATAATCCAATTACAATTTATTTATTTTGATGACAATCCCTCTTATGAATGCACCCTTTAGTTCATTAAATAATTCATAATCTACTTATTAAGGATAAGAGAAGGTCGACACTATGAATCCTAACACATAGTTTTTCAATGTGCTACTCCACCAATTTTCTATAATGTGCATCCAAATGCCATCTAGTCTCTCAAGCCTCTCTAGGCACTCCTTTGTCCACTCAAATTTATATCCATAACTTCATCTTATATAGGTTATATAGTAAACTAACCACCAATACATATGCTTAGGTAGTTCATAAAAGAACACCTCATACATAACATCATAAAGGTTGGTTTGCACCCATTTTCTTGGATCTTATCCTTAACATGTCAGATGATTCTACACAAAAATATCTTCCACTTTCTCTAGCTAGTGCTTTATTTTATTGAGAGAAATTCAAAGCATCATTATGTTACACCATTATAGTAACATAGGTGCTAGAAATGAAACCAAAATTTTGTAGAAAAGTTCTTAGTTGTTAACTCATTAGCCTTGCCACATGCTTAGTGATCAATCCAAGTCATCTCTAGAATTGGTAAAACTAGTCACAAGAATATAAAAGTCTTCGGTACATAAAATTTAAATTCACTAATATGTTGGCATTAAACTACATAAGGTGCAAGCCTTGTGCACTCACCCAAAGCATAGCAAAGAGGGGACTAGGGCTCGCATTGGACTAGTTGAAACATGATGCAAGTTAGTATATTTGGGACTTGGTAATTTCCATACTGATCTTAAATAGGTTCATTATCATAAGCCATTCTTGGTAGCATCAATAAGTGAAAGTCTATTCAAGGTGGCTAGTTCTAGTCATAGAGGCTCAAGTCTTTAGGATGTCAGGCTAAGTGTCATTTTGGTGCTTAGCAATTTAAGGAAATTATTTATACTTGGTGATTAATTCTTCATTATAGCACTCTAGGCATAGGTGTTAGGGATTAGGTGCATGCCTTCCCCACACACTTAAGTAATTTTATGGTTTAAGCCAAAGTCACTATCTGGCATAAAGATTCCACTAATGACTTGGAGGATACCTTCACTCAAAAACATATGAAAATATGGAAATTATACTTTTTTTACTACTCCATTCTAGTCACAATTGTAAAATAATACTATAACTATCTAAATAAGATCATTACTAAATTTTTTTCAATGCCATTCTTCATTAACTTAAAGTAGTAAAACATAGTAAAATTTATATAAAATAGAGAATGTATTCATATGAATTATATTACAATCACAACAGCTCATAGGTGAGTTTGAGTGATACATGATGATTATCAAAAGTATTCATGTTGAATTTAAACTAAAAACATGCATAGTTATAGATCCAATCTCATAGATATTTGTTGTATTAATGTCATGTAATTTTCTTCTAGGTTTAAGCTTATTTTTATAGGTAGGGGAACATATTTATGCTAGGTTATATGGGTGAATGTTGGGTGTTGAGTTATCACTGGGGCTTATGATTCAAGTGGCTCCACTAATCTACCACTTACATGCTTTAGTAGTCACATAAAAGTACTCCAAGTGATTTCCCTTAAAACCTAAGAAATAAGAAACTACCCACCAGATGGTGTAACATTTCTGAATATACTCCTAGCTAGTGCTAAAAGTACCAAAAGAGAAATCATCTACATTTATTACCTCATGATAGGATTGGATGATTTGGCATAGGTCCACTTGTTATCATAAAAAGGGGGCCAACACTCATTGTTAATATTTATGCTAGATTAGAGTCTTAGAATTTAGATTCTAATCATTATTAATTATATTGAGCTAAAATTATGTTTATATTCATAAAAAAATAGGACCAAGGTTGGTCCCAATAACCACTTGCATAATCATTTTGTGAAATAGTCAAATATCTTGGCTGCTACTCCACTACATATCTCAGGAATATCACAACTAGAAAATCATGCAAAATTTTATTTGAATATTGAAATGAGATGTGTTTTTTACACTATCAAAACCCTGTGATACATTTACATGCATCAATAGGAGGAAAAATTGGTACTAGAATGAGAGTTTGAGATAAATATTTATGAATCTAAATCATTTTGAGCTGATTTTAGTGAATTTTGTTCAAAGCTCAGTTGATCCTTTGCATATTTGTGTTTTTCTTAGCTTACATTTGTAAATATCATTGATATTCATGGTTTTAGACTAGTATTTATGTTTATTTAGCTAAAGATAGTTATTATTTGAAGAAATATGTGAAATTGTTTCAAAGGTTGCTTAATCTTTGTGAATATGATGTGTTTAAGGTTAGTGATAGTAATTTTTTTCAAAGATAGGTTGATTATTTGCAAATATAGGTTTATTTTAACTTATAAGTGTAAATAACATTGATATTCACAAGTTTTGATGCATCTTTAAGCTAATATAGTTACGGATAGTCATTCTTTGAAATATTTTATATGAATTTGTGCAAAGTTTGCTTGAACTTATAAATCTAAACATAAAATATACTTATTTGTAAATATCTAAATATTATTTGTCTTCATAAAGATAAGGTTTTTAAATCATATTTTAAATAGGATTTAGATTTTACAAGATGGAACTACCATAAGTAATAACTAGGTCAAGGTCTAAGACAAGGCTACCTCTTCTTTACTTTAAAATTCATAGGAAAACAAGAGAGGATAAAGGTAAATGTAGAGTTTCTAAATCTCAACCTACTTCACCTATTTTTGCTATTGTATTCAATCCTCATCAAGGTATGGATTAGTTAGTTAGATCTTCTATCAATGTGGCTAGTCAAGTACATGAGTTATCAGGAAATATAGAGAAATATTTACCTTCATTTAGTCTCATAGTCAATGTTACTATTGAAGAACACATCAAGTCTTGTAAGGCTACCTTAAGAATGTTAAATGTTCTTCATGAAGATGTTGCCTATAGGTTGTTTCATTTTACCTTTAGAGATGTAGCATATGATTGGTTTCTTAATCTTCCTAAATATTACATTGCCAAGTAGAATAAATTCAACAATTGTTACCTTGATCAATTTGGAAAGATAATCAATCCTTGTGTTCTATATCAATAGTTCACTATGATTAAGAGAGATTCAAATGAAACCATTAGAGTTTTCAATGCTATATTTCAAAACATGTTTAGTAGAACTATAGATCCCTCTAAGCCTATAGAAGCTTTATCTATAGAGATTTATAAGGATGATTTAGATCTAATGATTTATGTATTTTTGAAAATAGCTATTGGGGTCATAGATACATTAGCTTTGGCTTATGTTGAAGCTGTGAAAATTATTGATAAAATGCAACCCTAAGGTAAATTAGTACATGATATTCTTGATATCAATAAAAAATTTATTATATTTAATATAATTACAAATTCTTATCATAACATGCCTAATTTGAATCAAACTACACTTTTAACTCAGTTGCCTTTGAGTCATGCTCATCCTAGTCAAAGCCTAGGATTAGTAAATAACTCTAAAAGTGAATCCCATCCACAAAATCAATGAGATATGGTGATAATATCTAGTAATAGTACTCAAGTCCATAATTCAGAGGCACATAAGAATTAAAATGAATCCATATTGAAAATGGTCCAAAAATTGAGCACTAATTCTCTTTAATTATAAAAACAAGTAGGTAACACTAGGGAGAACTCCACTAGAAACTATTCTTATCAAAAGTTTACCAAACCTATGAATAGGCTTCAAAATAGTAAAAATAATAATATTGGGTCATCTATAACTAAGAACATACCTAAAATATAAATTTTTGATTTAGCTTTAGTTGACTATTACAGGGTTCATAACACTGAAAAATATGGTGAATTAGATTGTATAGAATTTTATAATGCTTATGAAGAATTTTAAGATTAATTGGATACATTTAAGGTTATGCATAACAAATATAATGTTTTAGGGTCATCTGAATCTTTAGAGACATATAAAATAACTCTTATGG